>ML306242.1:0-47602 GCA_005239505.1 Nicotiana paniculata
AAGTACATAAAATGCGAGGTAAATAATGCTTAAAATCACGAATTCTAGCCACACATCAACCGTCTCTCACCAACTGGAATAAATGCAAGGTTGTCCATACTTACTGCCTTCATGGATGATACAATATAGTGATGTCATAATCTTTTAATAACTCTATCCATCTCCTCTGTCTCAAATTAAGATCCTTTTGCTTGAACAAGTACTAGAGGCCGTGTAAACCTCACATGGCACGCCATAAAGATAGTGCCCCATATTTTCAATGCATGAACAATGGAGGACAACTCCAAGTCATGAACATGATAATTATTCTCATGAACTTTCAACTGCCGAGACAGATATGCAATCACCCTGCCATCCTGCATCAATACTACTCCAAGCCCAACATGGGAAGCATCACAATATATTGTAAAAGATTCAGAACCTGATGGAAACACCAACACCGGTGCTGACGTCAAGGCTATCTTGAGCTTCTGAAAGCTCGCCTCACACTCATCCGATAATTTAAATGAGGCACCCTTCTGAGTCAATCACGTCATCGGGACTGCTACATACGAGAACCCCTCCACAAAACAACGATAGTATCCCGCCAAACCTAAGAAGCTCCTGATTTTTGTGGCTGAAGTGGGTCTAGGCCCGTTCTTAACTGCCTCTATCTTCTTAGGATCTACCTGAATACCCTCTGCTGATATGATGTGACCCAAGAAAGCTACTGAATTTAACCAGAATTCACACTTTGAATTTTTTGCATACAACTGATTATCCCTCAAAGTCTGGAGTGCTACAGAGGTGTTTCTCATGCTCCTCCCGACTGCGGGAGTATATAAGAATATCATCAATGAACACAATTATGAAGGAACCCAGATAAGGCTTGAAAACCCGATTCATCAAATCCATAAAGGCTGCGGGGGCATTAGTCAAGCCAAAAGACATCACCAAAAATTTATAGTGCCCATACCTTGTCCGTAAGGCTGTTTTAGGAACATCGGACGCCCTAATCTTTAATTGATGGTAGCCCGATCTCAGATCAATTTTCAAAAACACACTGGCACCCTAAAGCTGATCAAATAAATCATTAATTATGGGCAATGGATACTTATATTTGATAGTAACCTTACTGCCGGTAATCTACACACATTCTCATCGATCTATCCTTTTTCTTTACGAACAAAATCGATGCACCCTAGGGCGAGACACTAGACCTGACGAAACCCATATCAAGCAGGTCTTGCAACTGTTCTTTCAATTCTTTCAATTCTGGTGGGTCCATCCGGTATGGAGGAATAGAAATGGGCTGAGTGCCCGGAGCCACATCAATACAAAAATCGATATCCCTGTGAGGTGGCATCCCCGGTAGGTTTGCAGGAAACACTTCGGGAAACTCCCGAACAATAGGCACTGACTCTATTGAAGAAACCTCGGCATCAGAATCACGACTATGAGCCAAATAATCCAAACATCCCTTCTCAACCATGCAATGAGCCTTAGCATAATAAATCACTCTGCTGGGAGAATGACCAGGAGTCCCTTTCCATTCTAAACGAGGAAATACCGACAAAGCTAAAGTAATTGACTTGGCATGATAGTCAAAGATGGAATAATAAGGTGATAACCAATTCATACCCAATATGACATCAAAGTCGACCATGTGAAGAAGCAAAAGGTCTACACTAGTTTCAATACCCTCAATAACAACTACGCACGAACGATATACATGATCTACCGCAATAGCATCCTCCACCGGCGTAGACACATAAACAGGGACACTCAAGGAGTCACGTGGCACAACAAATTACGAGGCAAAATATGATGACACATAAGAATAAGTAGACCTCAAATAAAAAAAACTAAAGCAACTCTATTACAAACTGAAATGGTACTTGTGATAACTGCATCAGAGTCTCCGCCTTGGGTCTGGCTGGAGCATATAATCAGGGTTGGGCTCCACCACCCTAAACTACGTCACCGGGAGGACCCCTGACAGGTGGTCCTCCACCTCTAACGGGCTGGCCTTCACCTTTAATGGGCTGGCCTCCACCTCTAGCATTCTGACCTCTACCTCTGGCTGTTTGAACCCTACCCCTAGCTAGCTGGGCTAGTGGTGCAGTGCTGCAACTGGTTCCAGAACTATAGCGCGCGAATTCTAATTCTGAGAATTATCCGACGCATGAGGACAATACCTAGCCATGTGCCTTGGGTCACCACAAGTATAACAAGACCTCGGCTGACGAGACTGCTGGCCGGAAAACTGACCCTATTGACCTGGATATCCCCCATGAAAACTCTAGAGAGGAGGTGCATCAATAGGGGCTGACTGATCAAAATAAGGCGCATGAGAGCCACGACCACCTGGGTCCCCTTGAGACGTCTAAAGTGCTGAATTAAATGGCCTGGAAGGATGGCCTCTGCCTTGAGTACCCCCACCTCTAGATGAGGCACCACTGAATCCACCGGAATGGCGAGGTCTCTTGTCTTACCCCTGACCTCCCATCCCAAGAACCGACTCAACTCTCATGGCCACATTGGCCGCGTCCTGAAAGGAAATCTCAGCCCCCTTCTCTTGGTCCATCTCGCAACCTGATGGGCTAAGCAAGGCCCTCAATAAATCTCCTAACTCTCTCTTTCTCGGTGGGTAGAAAAAGAATAGCATGCCGAGCCAAATCCACAAAGCGGTTCTCATACTGGGTGACTGTCATGCCACCCTGATGAAGACGCTCAAACTGAAGACGCTTCTCTTCTCTAGTAGTGATAGGAAAAAATTTCTCCAAAGAGAGGTGAGAAAATTGATCCCAAGTCAGAGCAGGTGACCCAGATGGTCTAGTCAACAAATAATCCCTCCACAATTCCTTGGAGGAGCCAGTCATCTGAAACGCGGCGAAGTCGACCCCATTGGTCTCCAAAATACCCATATTACAGAGAACTTCATGACAGCTGTCCAGATATTCCTGAGTATCCTCTAAAATAGCACCACTTAAGTGAACAAGGAAAATCTTGATGAACCTGTCTAATCTCCACAAAGCATCGGAGGTCATAGCTTCCCCATCAACAATCGGGGCTGTAATAACTGTCTGAACTATCCCAACTAGGTTGGCTGGTGAGGTCTGGATCTGAGGAGTAGTCTGATCAGGAGTGTGGGTAGCAGGAGTCTGGACCCCTCCTCCAGCCTGAGATACGGCTGCTGCAACAGGGAGTGTGCTAGTCTAGGCTACACTCTCCATAAGGCCCACTAATCGGACCGAAGCATCTTGAAGTATAGGTGTAACAATGAACCCCTCTGGGACCTGAGTAGGTTCAACTAGAATGGTCTGAGATGGATCCCTCTCATCAATCTCAACTTGGGGCTCCGCAACTGGGGCTGCAGTATGAGCAACGGGCTGAGTCCTGCCCATGCCTCGACCTCTAACGTGGCCTTAGCCTCTGCCCCTAATAGAAGCTGCTGCTGCTGCTGCTGGAGGACCGGATTGTTGGTCAGCGGAAGAGGAAGCACGTGTTCTCGCCATATCAGTAGAATAGAAGATGATGTTTTGGACGTTAATACCACACAAGAAGATAGGTTACTTTGTGTGGTACCCAATTTTCGAATGCTGTATCAATAGAAGAACCTGGTTATTCTTGGTGTTCCAACTACTATTGTTGCGGAATAATAAATGCAGTAAAGTAAAAACACAGAAATTTTTACGTGGAAAACACCTAGCTCAAAAGGTGAAAAAACCACGACCTACTCCTCAGTAGGATTTGCATAAACTCTTCACTAAAACTCTGAGCCAAACAGACTTGCAAAATAAACTCTTTTGTAATCCTAGGACTAACTTTAATCCCTTTGTAGTAACTAGCCCCTAGCTAATTTCTACAACCTTCAAGTTAACTATAACTTGAACAATGCGTACTTATTACAATTGCTTCTATAAAAGCTGAAAAGATAAAATATTAAAAATCCTACTATAACCAACTAGACTCAATGACAAATAGATGGAACTGGTTCTTCTAGCTGGTCTGTAGCCTTTGTGTCGCACAATAATTCTGCTTGCAAAATATCTGGGAATTTTACTTTCAGCTCTTGATTCATTTCTGCACTTGTGCATTCTTGATTCAAGCAAGAATCCTTCAATTATTTATAAAGACAGCTGTTGAGTTTGTCGTTTAGTTCTAGTTCAACTCCACCTGGGAGAACGAATTCGTATTAAACTCAACTTCCTTCCTTCTTTTCTTTCCTTGCTGAATTCAACTTTTATTATATTATCAATTTGCAACCTTTTCGCAACAGAAGATACTCTCCTTGTTCACTGATACTTGACACTCGCATTTATCTCCTATGCATATAAGGTTTTCTGTGCCAACGCGTCAGGTCAAGTACTTGTGTGCTGATGGACCTGGTTCAACTGGTCATACATTTTTCAATCTTCAAAACTATGCAGTGACTTGGGTCAACAAATTCCCCTTTGTTGATGATGACAAACTCTGTGCTTCTCCCAGTATACAAGTTAAACACTTTGAATATTTTTCAAGCATTTATCATAGAGAAACCAGGTTCATTAGGTTATTTATAAATATCACTTTAAATATAAAAGTAATTCTCTTCCCCCTTTTGGCATCATCAAAAAGTTTGCAAAATTATAAACTTATCAGTGTTGTTAACAATCACTCATGGCCATTGAGGAAACTGCAGGTGCAAACATGATTAATCATCATAAGTAACTAATAAATGTAAGCTATCTAAGAAATTGAGACAAGTCAATAACAAACAACAAAAGTTAATTGATTAGGAATGTACGTCAAACACCATACAAACAAAACAAAAACAGCCCTAGCCATGAGCAAATCAGAATCAAAACAAAAGAAACTGAACAACTGGTCTAAAGAGAGGTTTTGGAAGCTCTGGACAGCCTAAGGATTGGAAAGTACATAGGAGGTTGTGGTCTTGGTTTGTAGAAGAGAAATTATCTGATTAAGAACACCCTCGTTCTTTTCCTTCTCTTTTGCTAAATCAGCCTTGAGAGCATTTCGCGCAGCTTCAACCTCAATCAAACGAGACTTCAAACGAAGGATCTATATATCCTTGATCTCGCTTTCCTGCACCAGAGTTCGAACTTTGCTGTTGACAGGCTGCTTCCTAGATGAAACAGGTTCATCTACAGGAACATTGACAGTATAATCGCAAGTCAGCAAAGTATCCTTCCCAAAATAGTCCTTGGCAGTAGCCATCTCAGCCTTTTTCATAGGAACATTAAAATGAGCAAGCACAGTAGTCAGAAGAAAGCCATATGGAATCACATGTGCTTTTTTTCCATTCACAACTCTGTCCAAGAGTTGGATGATAAAGGCTGGCCAATTTATCTGCTTACCCCTAAACAAACATTCCATCAATGTCAGATTCATATAGTTGGCTATGTGCCTTCTTTCTTGTCTTGGGAGCAAGAACTTGATGACAAACTCGAAGAGCAACTTGTGTTCTGGCTTCATTTCACCTTTGTAGACTGTCCTGGGTTCAATTTCCCTTTCATTGTCACTGAAGAATCTGTTAATATTGATTGGTGAGGCCATCCCATTCAAACTAGGTCATCTTTGCCTCGGGTAATCCTCAAGCCCTCGCAAGAATTTGCAGAATTTCTCCCAGTTCTTTAGCATCAAAGGAAACTTGAATTCCTTTGACTATGGTAATGACCATGCCGTCCTTAACCACTGCATTACCCATGGATTCCACCAGTTCAGCTCTAGCCAACCTTCCTTCAATATGAAGAACCATGTTCTTCCACCCCTGAACATCCAGTGTGTCCAGTAGGTATCTCATCCCAGGTTTCTCAAGATCCTTCAACAACTTTCCCTTCAGAATCATTATTTTACCAAACAAGTTGATTCTGTCAGTAGTCACCTCACCAACTTCCCCCTCATCTTCTCCACTCCACTCTCTTTCATTATCTTTTTCAACGACCTTCACTTTTCTTGCCTTGGATCTGGTCTTTTTAAGGTTCTTGTAGGTGTGGCAGACACTTTAGCTGACTTATTCGAAGAAGCCTTTTACCTTTTTGATTTTGGTGCCTCAACCACAACAGGAGCAGTCTGCTCCTTATAATGGACCAAGTCCATCATATCCTCTTCAACAACAACAGCCTCCACAGGCTCTCCCACTTTAGCCTTTCCCTTTGCAGCTCTCTTTTTCTTTCTCTCAAGCAGAGCCTTCTCAAACAGTTCTTCCTCCTCTCTCACAGCACTGCGTGTAACACGCACCTTAGGAATAGGAGCATCAACAACTACAGAAGTTTTCCTCTTCTTGGAAGGAACTGGGTTAGTGGCCTTCTTGGACTTCTGAGTCCTCCTTTTCTTGGTGTTATAGGACTCCCCCAGTTTCCTTAGCCTTTCAGCCAACGTTTTATCCCTAAATGAACCAGGTTCATCTGCTCCTTTCTTCAAGCTTGCTAGACCTGCCGCTGCTTCCTCGACTACACTTCCCCCTATCTCTATGACATCTTCTCCAACCTTCTCAGGAATGAGACCACAAATAGTCAATGTAGTACCATCCTCCCCAAATCCCTTTCCCTCAAGAACTTTACCTTTTTCTGATTTTCTTTGCCTACTAGGCACTTCAACATCCACTACCGACCCAACCAGAACAAATCTGTTCTCAGCATTAGCAGACTCAGAAATTACATCAAGATTACCTTGTTCAGAATTTGATGAACCAGGTGCTTCATCCCCGTTGGCTAATTTAAAAGATTCACTTGAAGACTCTGACTTATTATCCTTTTCAGCTTGCAGAATTTCTTCCAAGAATTTTGTACGTGACCTAGAAGCCACTGATATTCTAGGAAGAACCTTTACACGACGTCCACGAGGGGCTGGGTTAGGGTTAGATGTGGGTTCTGGAACAGGAGGGTTTTCAGGAATAGGAGGGTTTTCAGGGGTTGTGGTTTTTTCTAAAGATTGAGAACTGTATACCGATGGAGAATTAGAATCTGATTCATGGTTCCCTCCATCGTAGTCATGATTTGGTGATGAAGAAGATTAAGAAGATGGTGGTGAAGACATGATTATGAGTGAATTTTAGGAAGAAAAGAAAGAGTGATCAGTTTTTGGGTTTGAAGACTGATGATCTAGGTTCGACGGTTACTTTATGAAGAGGAGAGTACTTATGATCCTTATATAAGATATGGCTATTAATTACACAACGGGTAGAAAATTTATTTAAGTGGAATTCTAATAGTTGTAGGAGTGTCATTGATTTGAAAGATAAGAGTTCCCTACTTCTAGGCTAATTGAGTACTGATGCGACTTCTTGGAACGGGTTCATTTAGGGATTAGTACAAAGACTTTGAAATGAACCAAATATAGATAGAATCCTGCTCATGTGTGACTGTAATTAGTTCAATAATTGTATGGAGATGAGCACTTACCTGTCAGTCAGATGAACCAGCAGAGATAAACCAGTTCCAATGTCCTGGTGGTACTGACTATTTTCTTACTTTTGAAAGAGGACCTTACCTGCTTCCCCCTGGAACATGCCACACAAACTTTGTCCTCCTTGAACTTAATGTTAGGAAGTCCTACCACTAAGTCCTTAGAGACTAGTTTTTTAAGCTGAGTCAAACTCGCATGACCAAGTCGTTTGTGCCACAGGAAGGGATCGCTGTCCAACACACTTAGGCAAGTGAGTTCATTTTCAGACAGTGTGGACAAGTCTATGACATATATGTTATTCATTCTTTTTCCCTGCAAAACAATCTTGTCAGTAAGCAGGTTAATCACAAAACATTTTGTGGAAGTAAAAGCAACCAGGTTACCTCTGTCACACAGTTGTGATACACTGATCAGGCTATATTTCAAGCCATCTATTAGATACACATGTTCAATGGATCGTGTGTCATCCTTACCTACCTTACCAACCCCAATAATTTCACCTTTCTTTCCGTTTCCAAAGGAGACATTTCCTCTTTTAAGACTTTCAAGTGGAAGGAACTGTTCCATGTTCCCAGTCATATGCTTTGAGCAGCCACTATCCAAATACCAAATTTGGCTGCCTCCTCTCACTTGAACCTACAAAAGAATCAGGAGTTAGTTTTAAGAACCCAAACTAGTTTGGGTCCTTTTCAATGAGAGAATGGATGAGTCAAATTTTTCCTGGCCAAATTTGGTAGCCCGTTTTTCCTTTTTACAAATCTCTCATTTTTTTGACTGACTTGCTCTTTTGCAGTACACTCATATTTGTAGTGCCCAGTCTTACCACAATGGGTGTAGATTTTATTCTCAGGGAGAGTGAGATACTTGCTTTTGGGATCCCACTTGGGAAATTGACTTCCAAAGCCAATCCCTCTCCTGTTGCTACTATGATTCTCTTGAAGCCATATCAGGGCATCAGAGGATTTATTCCATTTACAAGTTCGATCTAATTCATGTTTGACTTTGCCAAGTTCTTCATTAAGAGTTCTTATTTGTTCATCCTTGGCATACATCTTATATTTAGGTTTCCCACATTTTTTTCTAACATGATATGAGAACAATCAACAACCTTTTTACTGGATCCTAGCTTTAGCTTTAAGTTTTCAGATTTTAGTTCTAGAATCTCAGTTTCAAGTGGATGAACCTGGTTCAACAAGTCAGGGTTTTTCTTTTTAGATTCACTGACTCTGATTTCCAGGTTCATGCACTTTGCTTTCAGCATTGCACATTCTTTAGANTCAGATTCTCCAATTGCCATGAGCGCCTGATCTTCAGTCTCCCCATCTTCTGATTCCTCATCTGAAGTTTCCCCCCAAGCAACAACCATAACCTTTGTTGTGGTTTTCTTGGGTTGGATTCTTCCTGTTCCTTCTCTCATATCTCTCCTTTTTCTATTCTACTTCCCACTAAGGATAGTTTTTGATGAGATGGTCAGTCTTACCACATTTATAACATCCCTCATTGGTTGGCCTTTCTAGAGCTTTTACTTTGTTGTAGTTTCCTCCTCTAGAGATTCCCTTCTTCCTCATAAGAAAGTTTCTGAATTCTTTGGTGATTATGGCCATCTCATCATCCTCCAGATCTTCTCCCTCATTGATTCTTAGTCCTAGACTCCTCTCCTTCTTTGGGCTATCCATCTTCATTGTCTTCCTTCTCAGTTCATAGGCAGTGAGGTTTCCAATCAGCTCATCCAATCTCAGGGTTGCCATATTTTTGGATACCTGGATAGCAGTGATTTTGCTTTCCCAGGAAATAGGAAAGACCCTTGTTAAGATCTTCTCAACCCTGTCCTCTTCAAGAATGAATCTTCCAAGAGACTTCAGTTGATTAGTCAAGGTTGTGAACTTTGTGTACATCTCTTGGATAGTTTCTCCTTCTTTCATAGTGAAGTTTTCATATTGAGAGTATAGTAGTGTGCCTCTTGACCTTTTTACCTGAGGTGTTCCTTCATGGGCTACTTGCAAGGTATCCCAGATCTCTTTGGCAGTGGTGCATCTTTGGATTCTGCTGTACTCGTTTGGACCTAGTCCACACTCTAGCCACTTTTTGGCCTTTGCATTCTTCTCCCATTTCTTCAGATCCTCAGCAGTGCAATCAGCTCTAGTGTTTGGTACATTTATACCTTCAGCAGTCTTCATTAGTGACTATCAGTGACTATGTCTCAGAGTTCATAGTCTTCTCCAATCAGGTGGTCCTTCATCCTGTTTTTCCACTAAGAATAATACTGGCCATTAAAGCATGGTGGCCTTGCAGTTGATTGACCTTCCAAATTTCCACGTGGTGCACTCATCTTGATCTTATCCAAGGTGTTAGCCTTTCAAGGATAACCTGCTCTGATACCAATTGATGTTTTAGACGTCAATACCACACAAGAAGATAGGTTACTTTGTATGGTACCCAATTTTCGAGTGCTGTCTCAATAGAAGAACCTGGTTCTTCTTGGTGTTCCAACTACTATTGTTGTTGAATAATAAAAGCAGTAAAGTAAAAACACAGAGATTTTTACGTGGAAAACACCTGGCTCAAAAGGTGAGAAAACCACGACCTACTCCTAAGTAGGATTTGCTCAAACTCTTCACTAAAACTCTAAGCCAAACGGGCTTACAAAATAAACTCTTTTTTAATCCTAGGACTAACTCTAATCCCTTTGTAGTAACTAGCCCCTAGCTAATTTCTACAACCTTCAAGTTAACTCTAACTTGAACAATGGGTACCCATTACAATTGCTTCTATGAAAGCTGAAAAGATACAATAGTAAAACTCCTACTACAACCAACTAGACTCAATGACAAACAGATGGAACTGGTTCTTCTAGATGGTCTGTAGCCTTTGTGTCGCACAATAATTCTGCTTGCAAAACATCTGGGAATTTTGCTTTCAACTCTTGATTCACTTTTGTACTTGTGCGTTCTTGATTCAATCTAGAATCCTTCAATTATTTATAAAGTCAGTTATTGAGTTTGTCATTTAGTTCTGGTTCAACTCCACCTGGGAGAACGAATTCGTACCAAACTCAACTTCCTTCCTTCTTTTCTGTCCTTGCTGAATTCAACTTCTATTATCTTATCAATTTGCAACCTTTTCTCAACAGAAGATACTCTCCTTGTTCACTGATACTTGACACTCGCATTTATCTCCTATGCATATAAGGTTTTCTGTGCCAACGCGTCAGGTCAAGTACGTGTGCTCTGATGGACATGGTTCAACTGGTCAGACATTTGCAATCTTCAAAATTATGCAGTGACTTGGGTCAACAGAAGAGTTCAATCAATTTTTTGAGATATCAAGAATCGCACGACAGAGTAGAAATAAAAATGAGTTTGTTCCTAACTTCATAGCTTCTGAGAGATAAGTACAGACGTCTTTGTACCGATCCCTCAGACTCCATTAAGTTTGTTCGTGAATTGTGAGACCTAGGCAACCTAGAGCTCTGATACCAAATTGTCACGACCCAAATTCCCAACCTACGGGATTGTGATGGCACCTAACACCACACTTTCTAATCAAGCCAATGTCTGAACCTAACTAACCATTTTTCTTTAACAATTTGCTTAAACATGAATAAACAATTCAAAAATGAATACTGAATTTAATATTTTCCAATGAACAACTTCATGAATAATAAGCGAATAAATAAATCGAGCCACGAACTAAATATATACTATATACCTACCCATGGTCTGGTGTCACAATTCATGAACTACTAAAGAGTACTACAAATAAATGGGCTGAAAGAAATATGTCTCTGTTTTGAACGAAATAAAACAATATCTAAATAAATGAGGGAAGACTCCAGGAATCTGCGGACGCCAACAGATCTACCTCGTGTCTCCGCGTAATAACTCAACTATGCTCAAAGAATCAGCTCTGACCGGTACCTGGATCTGCACAAAAAGTGCAGAATGTAGTATCAGTACAATCGACACCATGTACTGAATAAGTGCCGAGCCTAACCTTGGCGAAGCACTGACGAGGCTAGGACAGGACACCACATAAAACCTGGACATGTATAAATATATTAGCACCAATAATAGCAATTAAAGAGTTTACATTTACATCCAATAATGGGAAGGGATCATGCTATGGAGAATTTAACATAAGGAGTTAGAAAAACAATAAGAAAACAATAAACAATAATCAACAATAATTTAAAGCAACAATAATAAAAAAAAGAACTCGCACGGAACCACCCTTCGTGCTTCTACTCTCATCCTCCCCATATCATCAATAAGCATACACGACATCACCCTTCGTGCTTTTACTCTCACAATGTATTTCATTTAGGCACGACATCACTCTTCGTGCTTTTACTCTCACAATGTATTTCATTCAGGCACGACATCACCTTTCGTGCTTTACACTCTTCCTCACAATAGAATATATTTTGATCATGCACGCCATTATCCTTCGTTCTTTATACACGTCATTACCAATCAAAAAATCATTAATAACATACAAAGAGGGATATCGCACGAAATCGATATTTCATCATAGTTTATATTTTCATTTATCATTTCAATCTCAATTCAATATTCACAATATTATCCATCATGGTGGAACTGGTACCAAACTTCCAACATTTCAATAGTAACGATAATCACAAGTAATAGGCTTTACAAGTACCAAAATAACAAGAATTTACTTTTACTCGCATATTATGACCTAACCACAACATATTGGTACTCGTGAACTCACCTATACATTGGATTTTAGCAACAAAACATGTAACAATTAGTCACACAATACCTATTCCCTCAAGTTAAGGTTAGACACAACACTTACCTCGAATTCACATGCCACTCCCTGCTCAAGCACTGCTTTTTCTTTGGAATTGTGGTTCAACTCACTCATATCTAAACACAATTAGTTCAGTATTATTAATTAGTGAAGGAACTAAGTTTACGAAAAAATTGTGGTTTTCCTAAGTTTTCTCAAAAAACGTTAAAAACCAACCTTGTGCTCGCTTGGTCCAAACTCGGGGTTCGGACCAAATTCTGTTTACCCATTCACCCCCAAGCCCGAGTATGTAATTAGTTTCGAAATCCGACCCCAATTCGAGGCCAAAATTTGATTTTTTTACAAAATTCTCTTAGTCTACCCAAACCCCTAATTTCTACCATGAAAACCCTTGATTTTTGCTTGAAAAGTGATGAAAAACAGTGGGTAATTGAAATAAAAAAGTGATGAAAAACAGTGGGTAATTGAAATAAAATAGTTAACGAACACTTACCCACGATTTGGGAAGAAAAAGACTTGAGAAAATCGCCCTAAGTCTTATACCCTTGTGAAAAATAAGAAGAAAAAATGGTGAGTTCTAATTAAGGTGAACTCACTGCCCGACCCTCGCACTTGCGGTTGCGCATGTGGGGGAAGGCTTCTTCTTCCCGCGGAAAAGAAGGTGGGCAGCTTGGGCCGCATCTGCGACTAGAATACCGCTTCTACGGTCGCGCATCTGCGTAGAAGGGTCCGCACATGTTGAAAAAGGGGAACACATGCTTGGTCGCATCTGCGGGCTTCCGCTCGCACCTGCGGCTCAAGGCTCGCATGTGCGGGTACACCAGAACATGTTACAAGGTCAAAACATCCTGAAGCCTACCCAAAACTCACCCAAGCCCTCGGGTCTCTTAACCGAACATGCACGCAAGTCTAAATACATCATACGAACTTGCTTGTGCGATCAAATCACGAAAATAACATCTAAAACTACGAATTTAACCTCAAACTCATGATTTTTTTCTCAAGAACACTTCAATTTCACTGTTTCTCAACCGGACGTCAGAATCATGTCAAATGAACTCCGATATCCACCAAATTTCACAGATAAGACGTTAATATCATAACAAACTTGTACCGGGCTCCGGAACTAAAATACGGGCCCGATACCAATGAGTTCAAATATTAATTCATTTCTTTATTTTCTTAAAAATCCAGCATAACAATTTTCTTCAAAAATTGATTTCTAAAGCTAGGGACCTCGGAATTCTATTCGGGGCATACACCAAGTCCCATATTTTACTGTGGACCTCCCGAGATTGTCGGAACACAGATCCGGGTCCGTTTACTCAAAATGTTGAACAAAGTCAACTAAAACTAAATTTTAGCTCTAAAAATTATTATTTTTCATATTTTCACATAAAAGCTTTTCGATTTCACACTCGGACTGTGCACGCAAATCGAAGTAAACAAAATTAATCTTTTTTAAGGCTAATGATCCTAGAATAGAGTCTTAATTTATAAGATGACCCTTTGGGTCATCACAACCACTAGTCTTGCCCTCAACAACAGTGTCTGCATGGACATGCAGGTTAGGAGTGAGTTATACGTAAATGTAACCCAGTAAGATCCTCGACCCGCCACTCTGAATACCTCTGGAATAAGTGTTAGAAAGTACAAACACCAATGAACATATAAATAATATGGACAAAAATTCTTTCACCATATAATTAATTTATAAGGTCCAAACAATTATTCAACAATATTATATATATCTCAATACAATATACACTAAGGACTTGTCATTCACGGTAGTGCAGAAAATTAACCAAACACACCAACGAGTCCTTGACAGCATACATAATGCCACAAATATTTTACGGCAGCATACATAATGGCCCAAATCTATCACGGCAGCATACACAATGCCCCAAATATATCATGACGACATACACAATGCCTCAAATATATCACGGTGGTATACACAATGCCCCAATTATCACGGCGGCGAAGGAATAATTTCTTACACCCCAATGCCATAGAAAGAGGCTACACCATATCACACCACATCACAAATCACTTATTAAATAATTTTAGCTTTTTACAAAATAATATATATTTACGGCTGGTAAAAGACCACTGATTTCGCCAAGCACACGCTCGTCCCAACACATGGACCAGGCAGACAACGCATTTTTCAAAACGGGTTTTGAAAAAGCAATCATCAAAGCTTAAAGTTTCACTTACCTCACTAGTAGGAAGTTCTCCAACCTTGTAACGTCTAGAACACCAACCAAACGGCCTCCACTGGTCTCAAGCTATCTAAAATATTGAATAATATGTCCTAATTAATTTAGGTGAATTTTCGTAATCTTAGGATAAATCAAACTCAAAATCAACCCTCGGTCCAATTAATAAAAACTAGTACACAGTCGAATATAAACCAAATAGCCGACACAGTGTCACTGTATCTTATACCAAAATAATTAAATCTAACCATTATAATATAATTATCCCATGAATAATGATTATCCAATTATTACCTTAAATCATTGGATATTTCATCTCCTAAATTCTAATATTAAATATGTTAATAAGAATTCTATGTAGTAATTTTATATCACTTTACAAACAGATTTTAAAAACTAGTGACATCGTTCCAATTTTCCAATCTCAACTCTCATCCTTTCAAATTCTCAATCATCATCATCATAACTTTACTCCTCTCATTATTACACAAGTTAATGGCTATCATTATTCTTCCTACACAAAAAAAAATCATTTTACTGAAACTGTATAGAAAAAATTGATCATCAGATTATTTCATCCTTAAATTACATTATACATTGTCTAATTCTACCACCATCCAATCATTGTTAAATCAATTTGTCTACCTCTAATTATGGGTTCATATAATTTATTTTTTCATCTTTCCTGTTCTCGACAAAGTTAATATAAAATGCATGGAAAATTGGTATTCATACCTGGAGTCTAACAAAGCTATAGAAGATCTTCACAATAGTTCTCTGTTGCGCCGTCTGAGTGCTCTTTGTTTAGTATTAATTAATTTTTATTTTATTTTATATTCTAATTCCCTACTATAACGTGGGAAACAATTTGGATGGCTTGGCCCAATACCTTACTTCTATTAACTAAATCCCATGAGTATGCAACTGTCACATGTAATATGAATTGAAAAATTAATTACTACACATCTTAGCTTCAGTATAATAAAATTCTTTCCACTAACTTAATATTTGACTCAATAGTTATAAATTGAATTAATCCACTAATTTCATAATTGAATTATATACAAAAATATTTCGGGTTATTACAATTACACCTAATTTAGGTGAATTTAAGGTGAAATTATAGGATTTATTAGACTATATTGTTGGAGAATGAAATTTGATGATTTGAGAGTTGATTTGGGGTTGGGATTGGATGAAATTAGTATGGTTGTGCTCATATTTCAAAGGGTGACGGAATTTGTAAATTTGGTCAGGTTCCGAGGTGCGGGCATGGGGTTGATTTTTTGTGTTGAATTTTTTAATTTTAGTTAAAGATCTTAGCTTTATCATTTGGAATCAATTCCTATGTCTTTTATTGATTATATTAAGTTATTTGGGCTAGATTCAGGTTATCCAGAGGTTGATACACGGGGGATGGCTATTAGAGGAGTGATTTGGCTTACTTAAGGTAATTATCTTACCTAAACTTGGTTGAGGTACTAGTTGCCTGAGTAATTTTTGATAGCTAAGTGCTATGGGTGCGCATATGTTTGGAGATTGAACCCATGTGCGAGCATCTGAGAATTTATACATGCTCGGGGTAGTGCCTATGCTGTGACATGCCTTGAATCGATTGGTAAACTATAAGATGTGATGTTCCTCATAGTTGTAACCCTGTTCTGAACTATTTGATCCATGTTTTGAGATTACAAAGAGGCTAATTTCCTAATTGAACTTGATATTTTCTATTCTCATGATGAAAATTTTGATTTGAACTATGATAGCCAATTTTGCACATGCATACACTTTAGCATGTCATTTATACTAGTCTAGGAGCATCAAATTCGTTATTATTTGATCATATACATGTGTTATTTTATAATTGCTTCCATGTGATATGATCTGGACTAGATACCTGTGTCCACGCCGGACGGATTATGTTGTTATGCCTGTGACCATGCCAGACGGATTCTGTTGTTATGCATGTGATTATATCGGGCGGATTTTGTTTATATGCCTTTGACCATGTCAGGCGTATTGTGATATATCTTGTGACCATGCTGAATGAATTATGATAATGAGCCTATGACCATGCCGTACTGATAGCACGTTGAACGTTTCTTGCTACGTGTGGATATGGATCCATCCCCCTAGTGTCACCCACTCATATTTCTCTCTTGATGGTGTATACATGAATCTAGGAAAATTGACCAGTGGTGTGGTAATGTATTGGAAATTCTGAGAAAAATCTTGGCAGTGTTGTGTGGTTATTGCATTTCATCTTTACTTGCGATTTCTGTGATTACTTACCTGATTTACTTGCATATTACCTTATATATGCTGGATCATTGACTGAGCAGAGTATCTGAGTAATTGTGTGCACCGAGGTGGTTTTATCTGTGATTTCATGATTTGATCATATTACTATTTTGTACTTGTTGAATTTATGAATTGTACAGGTTATACCAAGTATCTTTAGAACTTTTTGATGTTCAATCCTCTTGAATTCGAGTCCTAGAGTGTCTTTTCGCAACAATGGTGTCCCAATCCAATATCTAATGATTTGAAGGGTACTCCCATGTTAATAAGGTGTTGAAGAATTGAAATTAACTTAGAATCACCATTGGGGGACTAAGTAGGTTTTTTAAAATGGCCCCCCAATTGCTCCCCCATGCAACTGAAGGACCAACCATGCACCTAACGCGTAGCAGAGCAGTAACTCTACCAGAAGTGCGCGGCCACGCACGAGACCATCAGAGCGCGTACCTTGGCGCGCATACCTTGTATTGTTCAGTAAAATGCACATACCTTTTTCGCACAGAGATTCGTTCGCGCTCCACAATATAACGTTGGAAAGCTATATCAAAGTGCTACAACTTCATGTTTTGAGTTATCCAAAATTCCTTACCAATTTACACTAAGTTCTTCTGGAAGACAGACCTTTTATAAATTTAGTCGATTTAATTGAATCTTATACACCCTATTCTGCGTCTTGATTCTAATACAACTATTTCCATCCATACTCATATGATAGAACTTCACATGTCTAAAATATAACATTACTACTCATTTAACACGTTCACACCTAAGACGAATTTACGGGGTGTTATATTATCTGCCCCATTGGGATCATTCGTCCTTGAATGATTGTCCTGGCTATAACTATGACTAACTCTGGAGCTTAAACAGGTATGATGGAAACATACGAATACTGAATTGTCATGAACACATGGCTAATAAACTTAACGAATACATGATTACTGAACTGCTGAGATACTAAACTGAATGACTAGTGAATTGATTGAATACTAAGCTAACTAAATACTAAAAGACGTGGATATTATAATATAAGGTCTAAATGGAAAGGATAATTACCTTCTATATTTTCTGTTTTCTCTTCAAAGAGATGGGGATATCTGGACTTCATGTCCTCTTCGGCTTCCCACGTAGCCTCTTCAACCTTTTGGTTCCTCCAAAGCACATTTACTGAAGAAATTTTCTTAGTTCTAAGCTTGCGGATTTGACAATGAAGAATAGACACTAGAATTTCTTCGTAAGTCAGGCTATCTTTAACCCTTATAATCTCCGTAGGAACCACAAGAGACAGGCCGGCCATGAATTTCTTCAACATAGACACATGAAACACTGGGTGTTCAACAGCTAATTTTTGTGGCAATTCTAACTCATAAGCCACCTGCCCGATCCTTTGCAGGATTCTATACGGCGCAATATAGTGGGACTAAGCTTCCCCTTTTTCCCAAATCTCATAACGCCTTTCATAGGCGAAACTTTCAGAAACACCCAATCATCAACTTGGAACTCTAAGTCTCTACGCCGCACGTCTGAATAGGACTTTTGGCGACTCTGAGCTGCCTTCAAACGCTCTTGTATCAAGTTGACTTTATCCATAGCCTGATAGACCTAATCGGATCCTAATAACCCTGATTCACCAACTTTGAATCAATCAATTGGTGATCTACACCTTCACCCATACAGAGCTTCGTACGGTGCCATCTTGATACTAGAACAATAGCTGTTATTATAAGAAAACTCAATGAGGGATAGATGATCATCCCAATTACCTTTAAAATAGATAACACACCCCCTTAATATATCCTCAAGATTCTGAATGGTGCGCTCTGCTTGGCCATCTGTCCGAGGATGAAAAGTTGTGTTGAGGTTCACTCTTGTGCCCAATCCTTTTTGAAAGAATTTCCAATAGTTTGATGTGGACTGAGAAGCACGATATGAGATGATGGACAAAGGAGTTCCATGCAATTGAACAATTTCCTAGATATACAACAAGGCACAATCCTCTGCTGAATTTGTAGTCTTCACTAGAAAGAAGTGAGCTTACTAGGTGAGTCGGTCTACAATCACCCAAATCGAATCATGCTTCCGAAATGAGCGAGGTAAACCTATTATGAAGTCCATGTTTATCATCTCCCATTTCCAAACGGGAATTTCTTCACTCTGAGCCAAACCACCAGGCCTCTGGTGTTCGGCTTTCACTTGCTGACAATTTGGAAACTTAGCCACAAAATCTGTCGTTCCACCAATAGATCTCCTTAAGATTTTGATACATCTTTGTGCAACTCGAGTGAATAGAACTAGGGGCATTCGTCTGTTAGTATGGTATGGTATTTAGACATTTCAGTACGGTATTTTTTGGTATTGGGTTTCGTAAAATGCTATACCAATACCGTACTTAATCAAATTCTGCATGGTTTGGTTTTTCTCCTTTCAGTTTTGATTTATTCGGTTTGGTAACTCGGTTCATTCGGTTTGAATACTAACTAGTGCATAGATTCATAGACAGTAATATTCTTAATTAAAGTACTCAAAAATACAAAAGTAAAAACGTTTTTTGACAAAAGTTTTGTCAAAAATCAGCATATACCAATCTATATAGAGAAAAATTAGAGAAATATCTTGTTACTTGCGTAGAGTTAATTGATGAACTTAGACAATAAGGGAAAGTAAAATTTTAGATTTTTTATACTTATGTTATAATTAATAAAATGTGTATTGTGTAATAATAATATATATTTCGGTACGGTATCGGTACTTCAGTATTTCATTTTAAAATATCAAATACCATACCCTAATAGCAATTTTTTTATACTTAAACCAAATACCATACTGAATACCAAAATATCGAATACCGAATATCAAAATTCTCGATTTCGGTAAGGTAATTCAGTATTTATTAAATTATGCACAACCCTAAATAGAATACAAGAATTGTGGGCTTCAGACATAATCCTCTCTCTGAGCCCATCTACGTTCGGAACGCATAGTCTGCCTCTATACCTCAAAGTACCATCATCTCCCCCTTGTATTGTGAATCCCCTCCTTCAGCTGCAATAAGTAGGGGTCACTGAATTGCTTCTCCTTCATTTCAACTACTAAAGAGGATTCATCCCTGTTATGAAGAACAACGCATCATCTTCGGAGTCCAAAAGTCGAACTCTTATACTTGCTAAGCAGTGGACTTCCTTCATCATAGTTTGCTTGTCTTCTTTAACATGAGCTAAGCTTCCCATAGAACATCGACTGAGAGCATCGACTACAACATTTGCTTTTCCCGGATGATAGAGGATATTAATATCATAATCCTTGAGCAATTCGAGCCACTTTCTCTGACATAGATTCAATTCTCTTTGCTTGAAGATGTATTGGATACTCTTGTGATCTGTGAAAATGTCAACATGCACCCCATATAAATAATGACGCTAGATCTTTAGCGCAAATACCATGGTTTCTAACTCAAGATTATGAGTCGGATAATTCTTCTCGTGAGACTTGAGTTTTCTCGATGCGTAGCCTATGAATTTACCATGCTTCATTAATACACACCCAAGACCAACTCTTGAAGCATCACAATAAACAACAAACCCTTCGGTTCCTTCCGGTAGTGTCAAAACTGGAGCTGAAGTCAACCTATTGTTTAACTCCTCAAAACTTTTCTCGCAAGCGTCCAACCACTGAAACTTGACCTTCTTCTGAGTCAGTCTAGTCAAAGGAGACGAGATAGAGGAAAATACCTATACAAAAAGCCTATAATAGGCTGCTAGACCTAAGAAACTTCTTATATCGGATGCTGAGGTGGGTCTAGGCCAATTCTTCACTGCCTCTATTTTCTGAAAATCCACCTTCACGCCTTCGCTTGAGATGACATGGCCCAAAAATGTTGCTGGTTTCAACCAGAATTCACGCTTAGAAAATTTCACATATTGCTTGTGATCCTGCAGTGTTTGCAACACAATTGTGAGATGTTCTACATGGTTAGTCTCGCTACGAGAATAAATCAAGATGTTATCAATAAACACAATAGCGAACAAATAAAGATAAGGCTTGAAGAGCCTATTCATAAGGTCATTGAAAGCTGCTGGTGCATTCGTTAAACCAAATGACATTACAAAAAATTTGAAATGCTCATATCGAGTAATGAAAGCTATTTTGAAACTTCCTTAACCTTCACTTGATGGTATCCCGATCTAAGGTCAATCTTGGAATAACATGGGCACCCTGAAGTTGATCGAATAAATCATCTATTCTGGGAATAGGGTATTTTTTCTTGATGGTGACTTTATTCAACTGACGATAATCAATGCACATGCACAAACACCCATCCTTATTTTGGACAAAGAAGACCGGTGCGCCCCAAGGTGAGACACTTGGCCTTATAAATCCTTTATCTAGAAGATCTTTCAACTGGACTTCTAGCTCTTTCAACTCTGTTGGATCCATTCTATAAGGAATAATAGATACCAAATTAGTGCCTGGGAGTAGATAAATTCCAAAGTCAATCTCTCTATTGGGAGGGACTCCAGGAAGGTCTTTGGGAAACACTTATGGGAACTCATTTACAATTGGTACTGACTGGAGAGTGGGAATATGAGCATCTTTATCCCTAACTCGAACCGGGTGATAAATATACCCTTTAGAGATCATTTTCTGGCTTTACGATAGGAAATAAACCTACTCTTAGGTTCTACTGCATCACCCTTCCATTCTAAGACTGGTTCGTCAAGAAATTCGAAACCTACTATTTTGGTTCTACAATCCACTGTGGCATAACAGGACTCTAACCAATTTATGCCCATGATTATATCAGGTCTACCATCTCCAATTCTACTAAGTCTGCTACAGTAAGACGATGATACACTTTGGCTAGACATCCCCTATAGATACGTCTTGCTATAACCGATTCTCCAACTGGAGTGGACACTTCAAAGGGTTCACACAACTTTTCTAGTTCTATCCCAAATTTCTTTACAATATATGGGGTACATAAGATAGGGTGGATCTCGGATCCATAAGAGCGTAAACATCAAAGATGAATACTGTTAGCATACTTGTGACAACATCTCCACGAGCCTCTATATCCTGATGGCCTACCAACGCATGCAAGCGGTTCTGACCACCGGCCATATTACCAGACTTTCCTACATCATGCCCTTGTTGGGTCTGAGAGTTTTGAGGGGCTGCTGAATTAGTGGATTCACCAACATTGCCTCAATTATTCTGCCTTGCTGATGGACAATCCCTCAAGAAGTGGCCCTACTGACCACACCCAAAACAACCATTTGTGCCTGAATGATACACCCCTGGGTGCCTCTTACCATGCGTGTTGCAAACAGGGAAACCAACGACTCTGTAGTCGATACTAGCCTGTTACTGTGAGCCTGCTGCTCTGAAATTCTGGGTTTTCTTGTTAAACTTAGAGCACTGAACTGCTACACTAGCTGAAGATGGAGCAAGTCCTGATTTTGATTTTTTGAAGAACTGGCGATTGCCACCTTCTTGAGATCCCCCATGGCTGAAGTTTCCTGCAGACTTAGCTCTCATGCTGAATTCCATGTTCTCTCTCTGTAGCCGCTCTTCTTCCTTCAACCTGTCTTTGTTCCCTTGAACAAAGGCATCCATCTTAGTAATGGTCATGTCATTTTTCTTAGCAGCTATATTAGCACAACAAACAAATCATCTGAAAGCCCCAACACAAACGACCTAACTCTTGCCCTCATATCACGTACCATTTCCGGAGCATACTTGGCCATAGAGATGAACTTGAGGTAATACTCATTCACACTCATCTCATTTGTTTAGAGTATCTCAAACTCTAACGACTTAGCTTCAAACATCCCAATGGTTAGAAAAGGCTTAAGGAACGCGTTTGCAAACTCCTTCCAAGTCATAGGAGCCAGATCCTCCCCTCGAGACTCTTCCCATGTTTCATACCAAGTGTTAGAAACATCCTTCAACTGGTATGCAGCAAGATCTGCTGCCTCAGTGTTTGTATCATGCATCACTAAAAATAGCTTTTGTACCTCATCAATGAAGTTTTGCGGATCCTCATCCTTTCTGGACCCTGTGAAAACTGGAGGTTTCATGTTGAGAAATTCCTTGGACCTGGAACTACCTGTCTCATGAACATCACTTGTTCCCTGCCTTTGAGCCTGAGTAGTAACAATCTAGGTGAGCAACTGAATAGCTCCCCTGATATCCATGTCTGAAGCATTGGGCATTGAGTCCGATGCAACTCCATGGTCCGGAGTGTCCTCCTCCTGAGCACCATTAGCCGTAGCCCCCTTGCTAGTAACTGAGGCCGTCTTGGTGTACTTTCTTTTTTGCAGGCATTTTTCTGAAATACGCAATTCACACGAGTTAGAAGGATTCTTGAAAGCATAACTCTAACTGCACGATCTAGAGTATGAAAGAAATGGAACAATCCTAGATGTCTTGGTGGTCAACTGTTTACACGTGTGGCGCGCACACTCACACATAAAAGTGACCCCACCGGACATGACTTCATAGACTCCCTAGGACTCTTGAACCTAGGCTCTGATACCAAGCTTTGTCATGCCCCGAACCATGGCCTAGGCATAACACGACACTCAGTGCCTAACTACATGTGACCGAGCGAACCAACTGGATGGATGGATCAACATGTGGTATAACTGTAAGATGAATATAAATATACAACATTCTGATCTACTAAAGGGTCTGGCTGAAATATCATAAATGCCGAAAGAACTGAAAAGTCTGCAAGTATAAACGAGTAGCTGACAAGGCTAACACATAAAATCCTGCTAATATCTGACTGACTGGGTTATAGTCTACGAAGCCTTTAAAGAATATTGAAACACTAACTGTTTATAGGGAAAAAGGTCCCAGGTATACCTTATTAACTGAGATACCATGAAGGCCCCCAAAGACCGTGGCTCACCAATAACTGATACAAGATTCCCTAGCTAGCAAAGTCATCAACCTGTAAATCGTTACCTGCATCGCGAGATGTAGGCCCCAAGCAAAAATGGACGTCAGTACATTTGAATTGTACTAGTATGTAAAAAAACTTAAAGAAAGAAGTGTAAATACTAAAACTGATACTGAACTGTTAGTTGATAACTGAGATATGATAAGGAAGTAAGGATATGAATACTCCATCTTCTGAATGATGAACCACCTGTTTATCTAAATATTAAACTACAGCCTCAGGCCCAATATATATATGTGCACAATGTTCAGCCTCGGCCCCAAGTATACGTACACATAACTGCAACCTCAGGACCAAAAATGCATAAAGCATAAAATTCAGCCTTAGGACCAAAAATGCATAAAACATAAACTGCGGCCTCAGGCCCAGAGATGCATAAATCATAAACCGTGGCCTCAGGCCCAAATACAGGTGTTTAACATCCAGGGATATAAAATAAGGAAATCAGAATCATACTGCAATACATGATACTGAAATACTGAATCATAACGAGTTATATGATACTGGAATGTTGAATAGAACTAGACTGGGACATGTATTCATAATAAACTGATTAATTAAAATTGAGGATTATAAGATATTGAATGAATTATGAACTATGCCATCTAAGGAATAAAAGTTCTACAACCATTCATGGAACTGAGGCATAATTATTTGCTGAGGAATTCATAATAGTCATAAAGAATGAGACGTAGTGAGAATCATAACATTCCCAACATAGAGAGTTAGACTCACATACCTTAACTTCCTGCTCTTGAGTGTAATACAATGTTTGTCACCCCTTTCAACTTCAATCTATAGCAAGAAAAGTCAAAGGGATTCCATATTAGCAATAATACTTATGTTTTGGTCGCTTAGGCATTTTATCAAAGACTTGGTGGGTATAAAGCTTCATAGTTTCTTATTAATGGTGTTTATACACACAATAACCCATTCTCTTGCTCTTAGATAAATTCTAAAATCGCAAATGGTTATAATCCACATCATTCTTCATCACCCATAAGATAAATAACACCCTTAACCAATAATGAACAATCAACAATCCAAACCTATAACCGTTCATGCTTTTTTGTCAAACCCAACAACTCATATCCCATGAACTAGAGTCTATAGTCACTAATCCAATTCTATAATAGGGTAGAGGGTGAAGATATTACCTTTTTGACGTTCAATCCTCTTGAATTGGAGTCCTAGAGTTTATTTTCTCAACAATGGTGTTCCAATCCAATATCTAATGATTCGAAGGGTTTAACCATGTTAATAAGGTATTGAAGAATTGAAATTAACTTAGAATCACCATTAGAGTTCACCTTGGATGGTGGAAGGACCTTGGGAGAGGTTAGGTTTTTGAGAGCTTCCCTTTCTAGAGCAAGTTTTTGTGTTTTGGGATGTCGGGGGGGGGGGGGGGGGGGGGGGGGGGGGGGGAGGCGAAGTAGAGCTTGTAAAATAACTCCCCGGGTGTTCCCCCATGCACCTGAAAGCCCAACTACGCACCTGAATACACAAAGGAAGTAACACTGTCATAAGTACGCAGTCATGCATGAGACTATCCGGGCATGCACCTGGGCGTACATACTGTGCATTGTTCAGTAAAATGATCATAAAATTTTGCACAAATATCTATTCGGGATCCAAAATATATCACTGGAAATATATTTCAAAGGGATACAACTTTGTTGTTTTGAGTTTTCCCAAATTTCTTACCAATTTTCATTAAATCCTTACGGAAGACAGACCTTTTGTAAAATTAATCGATTTAATCGAATCTTATACACCTCACTCACTGTCTTAATTTTAATACAACTATTTTCACCCATACTCATACTGATAGAGCTTCACATGTATAAAAGATAATATTACTACTCATTTAACACGTTCACACCTAAGATGAATTTACGGGGTATTACATTTCAGTTATGGTTTAACGTTAGGATTTGGTACTTATATCGTCTATTGTAATGCTTCTCGGATTGGTATTTGATGTGTGTTGATGCAGAAAGGTATAGTTATTGCTTATACTTTGCGTCACTTGAAGCCCTACAGAAAGAACTACCTTGTTCATGATTGAGTTGGCAGCCATTGTTCACGCGTTAAAGATTTTGAAGAATTATCTTTATGGTGTGTCATGTGAGGTATTCACAGATCGTAGGAGTTTCCAGCACTTATTCAATAAAAAGAACCTGAACTTGAGGCAGTGGAGATGGTTAGAGCTGCTAAAGGACTATGATACTACCATTCTTTATCACACGGGAAATTCCAATGTGGTGGCCTATGCTTTGAGTAGGAAGGTTGAGGGTATGGGGAGCCTTGCTTATATTCCAATTGGAGAAAGGTGATTAGCATTTGATTTTCAGGCTTTGGCCAATAGATTCGTGACATTGGATATATTAGAGCCTAATAGTGTTATTGCTTGTGTTGTATCACGATCTTCTTTGTTGGAGCGCATTACGGTGTGTCATTATGAGGATGCGTGATCGTATATGTGTTCCAAATGTGTATGGGTTGTGTGAGTTGATTCTTGAGGAAACTCATAGTTCGCTGTATTGCATTCATCCGGGTGCCGTGAAGATGTATCAGGATTTGAGGTAGCACTATTGATGGCGGAGGATGAAAAAGGATATTGTTGGTTATGTTGCTCGGTGTTTGAATTATCAGCAGGTGAAGTACGAGCATCAGAGACCCGATGGTTTATTTCAAAGGCTTGCTATTCTATAGTGGAGGTGGAAATGTATCATCATGGATTTTGTAGTTGGACTTCCACGGACCTTGAAGAAATTTGATACATTATATGTTATTGGTCATAGATTGATCAAGTCTGCACATTTCATTCTAGTTGTGACTACCTACTACTTAGAGTAGCTGGCTTAGATTTACGTTCGTGAGATTATTTGACTTTATGGTTTTCCTATTATCTCAAATCAATGCACTCAATTCACATTGCACTTTTATAGAGCAGTATAGTGAGAGTTGGGTACACAGGTAGAAATGAGTACAACATATGTTCCCGTGTCATTGATTTTGGATTTTCATGGGATCAATTTCTTTCGTTATCAGAGTTCGCCTACAATAAAAAACTTTCAGTCGAGTATCTAGATGGATCCTTACGAGGCCTTGTATGGGAGGAGATCTCGTTCTCCGGTTTGTTGGTTTAAGCCTGGGGAGGCTAGGTTGTTGGGCAATGATTTGGTCTGTGATTCTTTGGAGAAGGTAAGGTAGATCCAGGAGCGGTTTCGTACAACACGATTCATGTAGAAGAGTTATACGGATAGGAAGGCTCGTGATGTTGCATATATGGTGGGAGAGAAAGTTCTACTCTGAGTTTCACCCATGAAGGGTGTGATGAGGTTCAGGAAGAAGGGCAAGTTGAACCCTAGGTATACTTGCCCTTTTGAGGTGTTTGGGAGAGTTGGAGAGGTGGCCTACAGACTTGCCTTTCCACCTAGTCTATCGGGAGTTCACCCCAGTATTTCATATTTTGATGCTCCAGAAGTATATTGGTGATACGTAACATGTTTTTGTCTTCAACAAGGTGCAACTAGATGGGGATATGACTTATGTTGTGGAGCCGACAGTCATTTTAGACCAGCAAGTTCGGGAGTTCACGTCGAAGAACACAGCTTCGATGAAACTTCATTGGAGAGATCGGTCAGTTTAGGAGGCTTCTTGGTAGATTGAGGGGGAGATGCCGAGAATATATCCTCACCTATTTGAGACTCTAGGTATGACTCTAGACCCGTTCTTGGACGAACATTTGTTTAAGAGGGGTAGAAGACCCAACCGGTCATTTTTGTGTATTGTAGCCCCGTTCCCCCTATTTATTGCCTCTTCTTTGGTTTCGGGAAGACGCTGGAGTGAATTGAGACACTTAGTACTAAGGTTGGAAGCTTAAGTTGGAAGAGTTGATCGGAGTTTGGCTTTTACGTAGACGACTCCAGAATGGAGTTTTCATGGTTCCAATAGATTTATATGATGATTTTGGGCTTAGGTGTATGTTTGGTTTTGGATTTGGAGGTCCGTAGGTTGATTTGGTGCTTTTTAGTGAAAGTTGGAAAGTTGAAGGTTTGGAAGGTTGTGAGGTTTGATCGTGAGTTGACTTTGTTGATATAGGGTTCAAATTTTAGTTATGGGAGTTTAATTAGGACCGTTGTATCATTTGGTACTTATGTGTAAAATTTGAGGTCATTCCAGGTTGGTTTGATGTAATTCAGCATGTGTTTTAGAAGTTGGAAGTTCATTAGTTTCATTAAGCTTGAATTGGGGTGCGATTCGTGATTTTGGTGTTGTTTGATGTAATTTGACACTTTGAGTAAATTTTTATTGTGTTTATAGGACCTGTTGGTATGTTATAATTGGGTCCCGGGAGCCTCAAGCGTGTTTCAGATGGTTGGCGAATCATTTTTAGACTTTGAGGAATTGCTGAAGTTTTGGGAGTTCTGGTGCATTCACACCTGCAAGGATTTGACCGTTGGTGCGAGGCCGCAGAAGTGGCCCATGATTGCAGAAGAGAAGAAGGTTGGGTAATGATAAGTCTGCGGATTTGGCTAGAGGAGTAGGAAGTCCGCAGATGCGGAAGTCTAAGCGCAGAAGCGGTGCCACACCTGCGGAGCATGACCACATATGCGGATGCATAGATGCGCACTTTGGTCCATATATACGGAGGTCAGAGGCTGAGTGGGAGGCCTAGATGCAATATTTGGACCGCACCTATACAGTCGCAGATGCAATTAAGTGACCGCACATGCTGATTCACTGGTAGAGCTTATATTCAAAGGGTTTTATTGTTTTTCTCATTTTGGGAGTTTTGGAGCTCGACTAAGGGCGATATTTGGGAGACATTTTCTACAATTGAAGAGGTAAATAACGTTTATTGAATTTGGATGATATATATTGATTATTATACCTAGTTTAGATCAATTTAAGTTAAAATTTGGGGATTTAAGACTATATTGTATGAGAGTAAAATTTGATGATTTGAGGCTGGGTTTGTTATTGGAATTTGATGAAATTAGTATGGTTGGACTCTTATTTTAATAAGTGTTCAGAATTTATGAATTTGGTCAGGTTCCGTGGTTGACTTTTTGGCTTGACTTTTTGATTATGGTTAAAGATATTAGCTTTATCATTTGGAATAATATCCTATGGCTTTTCTTGATTATAGTAAGTTAGAGGTAAGTATTTTTTGGCTAGATTCGAGCCGTCTGGAGGTTGATACACCGGGGAAGGGCTTGTTAGAGGAGTGATTTAGCTTGCTTGAGGTAAGTATCTTAACTAAACTTGGTTGAGGTTGTAGTTGCCTGAGTTATTTGTGATAGCTAAGTGCTATGAGTGATAATATGTGTAGGGATTGAACCCATATACGAACAATGAGGTATTTATCCATGCTAAGGGTAGCTTAGGCTATGACATGCCTTGAATTGATTGTTAAGCTTTAAGCTGTGACGTTTCTCATAGTTGTAACCTTGTTATGAACTATTTGATCTATCTTATGAGATAACATAGAGGTTAATCTCCTGATTGAACTTTATATTTGCTATTCTCGTGATATAATTGCCGATTTGAGCTTGATAGCACACTTTGCACATGCATTCTTTAGCACGTCATTTATACCAGTCCAGGAGCATGAAATCCGATATTCTTTGATCATATACATGTGTTCTTGTATATAAATTGTTTTGTGTTTCCATAATGTACTGTTGTCTTACAATATTGCTATTTAGCTTTCAAACTTGTATTTTTTGTTTTAGAGCTCATGACTCTGTATTTACTAGTTCTGGGAGAATTATAGTGTTTTGATGTTATTTTGATATAGTAAGGTTTAAAATTATGTTAAATTCTGTCATTTTTGTTATTATGGTTCATCATTTTTAACTCCAGCTTGCCTAGCATGTGTGATAGGCGCCATCACGACTGGTTGGATTTTTGGGTCGTGACAACAATCTACCATTCAACATCCCAGAAGCCATCTCGCTTGAATTTCTCCACAAATCCCAAACGTAACCGCATCATGTGTGTAGATAGTCAACACTCACAACTCATCGTGGCATAGAAGAGTAGCACATGGAACATATCAGAACACGAATAAGATCCACTCCAACTGATATCATATCCCTCCATAGTAACTATGTTGGGTAGACAATTTTGACCTGATGTAGAACACACATTCTCGTTAGGAATACCCGTGGCCTCCAAATCAATTCCGATCCTCCCAAAAATAGGTATATAATCTCCGAATACCGACAAACCACTATATTTCCCCTAAAGCAGCAATAATGCCACAATCAAGATACCCACTCTGAAGAGACCTTTTGTGAATATGAAGTTATTTCTCTAACTCTCATATACTGAAATGTGGAATTAATAATCGCACAAAAATATTGCAAGTCTCAGAATTAACCTATGCAAACCTCAGATCTTAGCCATATGCAATTTCAGGGAATCCTTCCATACACATATATACTTCAGACCAAAACTACTATATCCATGCAATCTGATCGTCGTAGCTGAATCCCCCACTAGGCGCGAAGCCATAGGACACAACATCCGATGATCCATAATACCAACCTTCATAAGCTTGTATAACACCAATCATAGGATACCTCAAATCATCTACTAAGCGCATATCTAACCTCGTGAAAGTCAAGAGCGCCTGCTCAAGTGCCTTGAATGATAATATTTACCTTCCTATGAATGGAAGTCCCATACGAAAACATAACCTCTAATACTGTCGACTAGCCTCTAATCAACATTCTCCCATGACCCTACCACAATCACCATAACTAGGCAATAAATCAAATCCTCCCAAGCTCCTACTCACCAACCAGATGCCAGAACCTACTGCACCCCACACGTGAACAACTAAACAATATACCAATAAATCCGCGTCCTTAGTGGAAAACACCTCGAGATAATGATTGAGCATCCATAACCCCCTCGCAACCCATCTGCAGCATCACAAACCGCCGGTGCATAGCTAATATCGAGTGTGCTACGTCATATGCGAGTGGATGCAAAAGAATATAAGATATACGCTTCATGCTGAATCAATGACGGACAATAAGGAATGAAAGAAGTGGAATTTCCTAATAGTTTTGTAGCCTTTGGAAGATAAGTACAGACGTCTCCATACCAATCCACAAGAATCTACTAAACTTGCTCGTGACTCATAGAATCTATGAACCTAGAGCTTTGATGCCAACTTGTCATGACTCGAAATCACACCTTAAGGATCATGATGGCACCTAGTCTCTAAAACCAGGTAAGCCGAACACTTACAATAGTTAACCAATTAAACATGATATTATATAGAAAAATTTAATATAAATTAGAAATTTAAAGGTGATACATGCCAACACGATGATAATATCTACAATACCCACGACTAGGTCGTGTATAGTCATGAACTCTAGTTGAATACATACAAATATATAAAAATACAATACTATTTGGATAGAAATTTGACAATATAAATGTAAAGGATAGGATTCCAAGGAACTGCGATGACCAATTAGCTCTACCCTAAATCCTCGTGATCAAGAAACTAACTCTACTTGAGTTCTCTATCTCCAATACCTGGATCTGCACAAAAGATGCAGAAGTGTAGTATGAGTACATCATGGTCAGTATCCAGTAAGTATCAAGATTAACCTCAGTGGAGTAGTGACGAGGTACAAGTCAAGACACTTACTAGATTTAATAACCTGTGCAGAATATCAGTATAAAGCTAATAATGGAAGCAAGAGTCAGTAAATGATAGTAAGAAATAAACATGAAATAAAACAGTAAAGTAATCAGAACACATATAAAGTACCAGAGAAACCAATTAAGGAAAACAAATGACAACCAAATAATCAAGTTGTTCTGACATAAGGTTTACAACAAAAATCACCTAGAGGTACCACAACTCATAACCACAAGTCACGAGTCTTAAATCACAAATCATATACACATGGCATCTCGTGCCTACATTATCAATCACAACCGCACTGACAACTCATGTTCCAATATCTCGATCCGCCTGTCATTGTCACAGACTCACTATCACAATCTGCCTGGCTTGGTCACATGCTCAATATCACAATCTACCCCAGCATGGTCACATGCTCAATATCATAATCGCTCGGAATGGTCAGAAGCTAAATATATCCATCCACCAGACATGGTCATAGGCTCAATATGACAATCTGCCCAGCATGGTCACGGGCTAATAATCCAACCATTTGGCAGATAAAGAAGATATACAAGAATACATGTACATGATGAACATCAAGTTTCATACTCCTGAATAGGTATGAATGACATGTTACGGTGTATGCATGTGCAAGCGTACTATCACAACTCAAGTCAACAGGTAAAATCAGAGACACCGAGTAGAACTTTAAAAATAACATAACAAATCACGTAATATGCATGACATACACAAGGATGTCACACCACTACACAAATATCATCAATAACACGCCCCCAGGACATCACATATCATCCCTGACATAGCCCCTCTTATCTCTACGGGTGTGCAATAATATAGTAAATGCCCACCTTGAATTGCCACACGCGCATCAACAATTATCCCACCTTGTCTTTACACATGTGCAAACCTGATAGATATATATAGCCCCCTTTGTTTTTTTTTCATGTGCAATATCAATAATAATAATAGCACGGTAGAAACCTCATACAAACACCCCGACAGTCCGCTCAACAGGCCCACATGTGCCAGAAACACAACATATCAACTCGTACCACACGTGCCCATATGCCACAACATTTACTAACAACAATACTAATATCACAACAATGCATAGCCCACGTGTGTAGAAGAGTCTCAATAACAATACAATGAAACGGAAGAACAAACCCAACGATGAGAAATATAACGTGTAATAACATTTAAATTAAATGTATAAGAATAAACTCAACAATGAAAGATATAACATATAATAACAACTTCAATCAAAAGCATAATAATAAACTCAAGAATCTAAACCGGTCAATTATCATATATAAGCCCGTGTATACACTCGTCACCTCATGTACACGTCTTCCACATAATAACTAGTGCAATTAATCCCTATCCTATGGGGTAGTTCCCCAAAAAAATTAGGCAAGATACTTATCTCAATTAGGCCAATTCATCACTCAAAAGTAGCTTTGCCTTTAATATTCACCTCCGCTTGGCTTAAATCTAGCCAAGAATGACATAATATTAACAAACAATACATGAGAAACCAATTTAGATTAAAAAAGTTAAGATCTTTAACTAAAATAAAAAAGTTAACCCTAAATCGGCCTACAATGCATCATACTAATATCATCCAATTCTGACCTCAAATCGGCCTGCAATTCATCAATTTATGTTTAAGAATTCTTTTTACTAAAATTTCAAAATTTTCCAATTCAAATCATTAATGAAACACTAAAATCAAGGTTGCAAGCATGAAATATAAACAAATCTGAGTAAAAAATACTTACCCCAATTCAAATCATGAAAATTCCTTCCAAAATCGCCCAAAGCCGAGCTCTATAACCCAAAATGTGATAAATTAACACAAACCCTTGAAATAGAGTACTTTAATAATTCTACCTAGTGAAACACACCTCATTCGCGGGAATTCCTCCGCAATTGCAAAGAAGAAATAACACTGCCCAAAAATAAACTACGCGAACCTGATGAACCAAACACCCAGGCTTAGGCGAATGCAAGAACCATCTGCGAACGTGCAACGACCTGACCGGTCGTCTTGGGAGTTGTAGCATGTTCCCACATTTACTTATTATTTTTTACTTTACAACTGTTATATGACTTACCAGGTTAATTAGTTCTGGTATGGAGAGATTTCAGAGTGAGTTGAGACACTTAGTCTCATAATGGAAAGCTTAAGTTGAAATGGTTGACCGGATGTTTACTTATGTATTAACGACTACGGAATGGAGTTTTGATGATTCCGTTACCTCTGTTGGGTGATTTTGGACTTAGGAGTGTGTCCGGGTTGTGATTTGGAGGCCCGTAGTTAAATTAGGCTTGAAATGGCAAGAAGTTGAATTTTTGGAATGTTTGAACGGGAGTGGAATTTTTGATATTGGGGTCGGATTGGGATTCCGAGAGTTGGAGTATGTTTGTAGTGTCATTTGTGACTTTTGTGCAAAATTTAGGGTCAATCGGACGTGGTTTGATAGGTTTCGGCAACATTGGTGGAAGTTGGAAGTTCAAAGTTCATTAGGCTTGAATATATGTGCGATTTGTGTTTTTGATGTTGTTTGAGGTGATTTGAGGCTTCGTCAAATTTTGTTTATAATGTTTTAGGACTTGTTGGTATATTTGGTTTATGTCCTCGAGGCCTCGGGTGGATTTCGGGGGGTTAACGTACAAAGTTTGAACTTAAAGAATTGATGAAGATTTGAAGCTGCTAGTGTACTCGCACCTGCAGGGTGGGCACCGTAGATGCGAGCTCGCAGAATCGAGAAGGGGACCACAGAAGCGTCCATGAAGGATTTAGGTAGAGGTCGTAGGTTCGAGGGCCTATTTTCACCTGCGAGGCTGCAGGTGCGGTGCATTTGGCACAGAAGCGGAAGGGAATAGGAAGATTGGTTCCGCAGAAGTAGAGTTGTTGCTCGCAGAAGCGAGCCCGCAAGAGCGGGATTTTGGTCCACCAGAGAGGAACCCTTCGCAGAAGCAGGTGTTTTGGCCGCACCCACAATGACGCAGGTGTGGGTAAGTTGGCCGCAGGTGCAAAAAGCGTGGGAAAAATTTAAAACGTTGGGTTTTGAGGGTTTTATCATTTCTTGACTTTGCAAACTCGGATTTGGACGATTTTTGAGAGTGATTTCGAAGGGATTCTTCAGGTAATTCACTTGTGGTTAAATTTCTTCAATATGTATGTTTCCAAATTATTTTTTCCGCCTAGTTAGTGTGTTTTTAAGGTGAAATTTTGGGATTTGAGGCTAGGGATTTAGAGTGTTGATTTGGGGGATTTGGGTGACGATTTGGTGTCAGATTTTGATAAATTTGGTATGGTTAGACTCGTGGTTGGATGGGCTTTCATGTTTTTTGATTTTTGTTGGATTCCGAGACATGGACGCTTTGCGACGAAATCCACCCGAGTCCCCCCGGACCTCAACAAAACATACCTTCAAGTCCAAAAGCATCATACAAACTTAGTCGAACCCTCAAATCTCCTCAAACAACATCAAAAACACAAATTGCACACGGATTCAAGCCTAATGAGCTTTGGAACTTCCAAATTCTACAAACAACACTGAAACCTATCAAACCACATCCGATTTACCTCAAATTTTGCACACAAGTCACAAATTACAGCACGAACCTACTGCAACTTCCGAAATCAAAGTCTGACCCTGATATCAAAAAGTGTACTCCCAGTCAAACTTTCCAAAATTATAACTTTCTCCATTTCAAGCCTATTTCTACTACGGACCTCCAAATCACAGTCTGGACACGCTTCTAAGTCCAAAACCACCTAACAGAGCTAATGGAACCATCAAAATTCAAATCCGAGGTTATTTACACATAAGTTAACATCCGGTCGACTTTTCCTGCTTAAGCTTTTAACTAAGAGAACAAGTGTCTCAATTCAGTCTAAATTCTCTCCGGACCCGAACCAACTAACGTAGTAATTCATAAAACAATAGTGAAGTACAAAAATTAGCAGAACAACGGGAACGAGGCTACAACTCTTGAAACGACTGTCGGGGTTGTTATAGCCTACAACAACAGTTACCAGTCAAGAATTTAGATGGCTCCGTATAAGACGTTGTATGGGAGACGGGGTCGATCTCCGGTGGGTTGGTTTGATCCAGGTGAGGCTAGCCTACTAGGTACTGACTTGGTTCAGGATGCTTTGTACAAGGTTAATTTGATTGAGGAGCGGCTTCTCACAGTGCAGTCTAGACAGAAGAGTTACGCTCATATGAAGGTCCCTGATGTTTCTTACATGGTTGGGGAGAAGGTTCTGCTCAAGGTTTCACCCATGATGGGTGTTATGAGATTTGGGAATAAGTTAAAGTTGAGCCCTCGGTTCATTGGGCCGTTTGAGGTACTTAAGAGGATTGGAGAGGTGGCTTACAAGCTTGCCTTGCCACCTAGTTTATCGAGTGTGCATCAAGTATTTCATGTTTATGTGCTATGGAAGTATGTCGATGATCCATCTCATGTTTTGAATTTCAGCACGGTTCAGTTGGATGGTGATTTGACTTATGATGTGGAGCTGGCCATTTTGGATCGGCAGGTTCGAAAGTTGAGGTCAAAGGGTATAGCTTCAGTGAAGGTGCAGTATAGAGGTCATCTTGTTGGGGAGGCTACTTGGGAGACCGAGCAGGAGATTCATAAAAGATATTTACACCTATTTGAGACTCCAAGTATGTTTCTAGACCCGTTCGAGGATGAATGTTTGTGTGGGAGAGGGAGGATGTAACGACCCGGCCGGTCATTTTGAGAGATGTACCCCCGTTCCCTCATTTACTACTCATTTTGTACTTTACAGTTATTATATGACTTACCAGGTTAGTCGATTCAGGTCCGGAGAGATTTCAAAGTGAATTGAGGCATTTAGTCTCATAATGAAAAGCTTAAGTTGAAATGGTTGACCGGATATTGACTTATGTGTTAACGAATCCAGAATGGAATTTTGATGGTTATGTTAGCTCCATTGGGTGATTTTAGACTTAGGAGAGTATTCAAATTGTGATTTCGAGGTCCGTAGTTGAATTAGGATCGAAATGGCGAAAAGTTAGATTTTTGGAAAGTTTGACCGAGAGTGGACTTTTTGATATTAGGGTCATATTGGGATTTCGAGAGTTGCAGTAGTTTCATAGTGTAATTTTACTTGTGTGTAAAATTTGGGGTCAATCAGACGTGGTTTGATAGGTTTCAACATCATTGGTGGAAGTTGGAAGTTAAAAGTGCATTAGGCTTGAATCTATGTGAGATTTGTGTTTTTGATGTTGTTTGAGGTGATTTGAGGGTTTGTCTAAGTTCATATAATATTTTGGGACTTTTTAGTATGTTTGATTGAAGTCTCGGAGGCCACAGGTGGATTTCGGCGGGTTAATGGATCAAGTTTGAATTTAAATAATTGATAAAGATCTGCAGTTGCTGGTGTAATCGCACCTGCAAAGTGGGCACCACAGATGCGAGCTCACAAAAATGATAAGGGGACCGCAGAAGCAACCATGAAGGATTTAGGCAGATGTCATAGGTGCGAGGGTCTATCCGTACCTGCGAGGCCGCATGTGCGGTGCATTTGGTGCAGAAGCGGAAACGAGAGGGAGATTTGTTCCGCAGAAGCGTAATTGTTGCTCGCAGAAGCGAGCTTGCATGAGAGGGATTTTGTCTGCATGAGCAGAACCCATTGCAAGCGGGTGTTTTTTCGCACCCGTGAAGCCGCAGGTGAGGGTAAGTTGGCCGCATGTACGAAAAACCTGGGCAGAATATAAACGTTAGGTTCCGAGGGTTTTATCATTTCTTGACTTTGAAACTCGGTATTGGGCGATTTTTGAGAGGGATTTTGAAGGGATTCTTGAGGTAAATCTCTTGTGGTTAAATTTATTCAATATTTATGTTTCCCCATTTATTTTACCACCTAGTTGGTGTGTTTGTGGGGTGAAATTTGGGGATTTGAGGCTAGGGACTTGGAGAGTTGAGTTGGGGGATTTGGGTGATGATCTGGTGTCAGATTTTGATAAATTAGATATGGTTAGACTCCTGGTTGGATGAGCTTTCGATTTTTGTTATTTTTGATGGATTACAATACATGGACCCGGAAGCCGGCTTTGAGCCGATATCGAACTTTTTACTAAAAATTTGTATTTTTCTTATGGAATTGATTCCTTAGCCCGTGTTGATTGTATTGTATTTCTTGTGGGTAGATTCGGGAATTCAGAGGCTGATTTGCAAGGTAAAGGCGTATTGGAGTAGAGGTTTGTTCAGATTGAGGTAAGTAACAGTTCTAAATCTAGTTCTAAGGGTATGAAACCCTGTATTATGTGTCTTGTGATTGTTTTGGAGGTCACGCACATGCTAGGTGATGGGCGTGTGTGCATGCACTGTAGGAATTGGGACTTGGTCCATTCCATGAAAATGTGAAGTTGAATAACTCGTTGCTAGCTATATGCTTTCCATGTGTTATAGAAATTTGACTACAAATCATGATAAAAATCATGTTTAGGCTATGTGTTGGTACTGTTGGGACCCCCAGAGGCCGTGTTACATGTTGAATTACATGTTAATTGCTTTCCGTACTTAGTCTCGATTTTACTTGCATACCATATCTCAGTATCTTTTATTCCTTGTTGACACGTCATATCATTGCTTTTTGGGTTGATTTTCATGACTTGTGAGAGCCCGAGAGACTGGAGAGATTGATGATCGAGTGAGGCCGAGGGCCTGATTATGAGGATATTTATGGGACGGGCTGCACGTCGCATCATATTTTAATAATTTTATGCTATGATTGGCTTGATATAATGCTTGGGCCGAAGGAGCCCCTCCGGAGTCTGTACACACCCCCAGTGAGCGCAGGTACCTACTGAGTGCGAGTGCCGAGTACCAAGTGCTGAGCGACTAAGAGGAATGAGTGACTGTGAGGAATGAGTAATTGTGAGGTTGGAGTGAATGGGAGGACTGAGTGACTATTGCTCTGAGAGGTTGCATTTGATTTAATTGTTGTTTCTCTTAGCCGCCACACATCACTGTTTTGAAAATTCTGGGAGATAATACATTCGTTTTTTACTTGAACATGACATGTATAAACGATTTGATTTAAATTGCCGGACTTGAAAGTATGCCTACTATTCCTATGTTGAGATTTCTGAAATTGAATTAAAACTGTGTAGCTCGTCACTATCTTCAGTTCTTTATTTAGTATTGATACTTACAAAGTTGGTTGTACTCATGCTACACCCTGCACTTCGTGTGCAGATCCAGGTGTTTCCGGACATGGTGGGTGTTGATACTCTACGCATTGACACTTTGGAGACTTTGAGGTAGCTACCCGGCATACGCAAACCTTGTTTCTCCTTCCCTATCTTTCCTTTTATTGTATTTTGTTGCGAGCTATATTTTTTCCATGTGTAATAGAAATTTGACTGCAAATCATGTTAGAAATCATGTTTAGGATACGTGTTAGTACTGTTGGGACCCATAGAGGTTGTGTTACATGTTGAATTACTTATTAATTGCTGTTTGTACTCAGTTTTGATTTTACTTGCATATCATATCTCAATATCCATTATTCCTTGCTGGTACATCATATCATTGTTGTTTGGGCTGATTTTCATGACTTCTGAGCTGATTTTCATGACTTATGAGAGCCCGAGAGATTGGAGAGATTGATGACTAAGTGAGGCCTAGGGCCTGATTGTGAGGATATTTATGGGATCGGGCTGCAGGATGCAACATGTTTCAATTATTTTATGCCATGATTATTATGATATAGCGCTTGGGATGAAGGAGCCCCACCAGAGTCTGTACACAACCCTAGTGAGTGCAGTTACCTACTGAGTGCGAGTGATGAGTACTAAGTGCCAAGTGCCGAGCGGCTGAGAGGAATGAGTCATTGAGGAATAAGTGGCTGTGAGGAATGAGTGATTGTGAGGTTGGAGTGAATGGGAGGGCTGAGAGCTGTTGCTCTGAGAGGCTTCCTTTGATTTCGTTGTTGTTGTGCTTAGCTGCCATAGATCACTACTTTGAAATTCCTAAGAGATATTACATCCGGTTTTTACTTGAACTTGACATGTATAAACTGATTTGATTTAAATTTCCGAATATGAAAGCATGTCTAGTATTCCTATGTTGAGATTTCTGAAATTGAATTAAAACTGTGTAGCTCGTCACTATCTTCAGTACTTTATTTAGTATTGTTACTTACTGAGTTGGTTGTACTCACTCCATACCCTGCATTTCGTGTGCAGATCCAGGTGTTTCCCGACACGATGAGTGCTTATAATTTGTGCATTGACCCTTTGGAGACTTCGAGGTACTGCCCGGCATTTGCTGACCTTGTTTTCTCCTTCCCTATCTTTCCTTTTATTGTTTTTTGTTTCGGACTATCTTAGATAGTGTATTCCATACTTGTGACATTTAGATGCTCATGTATTCTGTGGCACCCCCATTTGGGAGTTGTTATTCCGCGTTGTGCTTTGCATTTTCTATCCTGCTATGAGAAATTTTATTATTTATACTGCTTGAAATCCATTTTTGTTAAAAGTGTTAGAGTTATCTCTTAAATGTCGTCTTGCCTTGTGCCACATTAGGCTCCATCATTACAGGTTAGGATTTGGGTCATGACAAGTTGGTATCAGAGTCTAGGTTACATAGGTCTCCCGAGTCATGAGACGGTAGAGTGTTGCGGATATGTACAAAGATGTATTTACTTATCTATGAGAGGCTGCCAAACCCTTAGGAAACTTCACATTCTTGTTTTCTTGTCGTACGGATTTGTTAATTCTGGTAACTAAACTTCTGTTATTCTATTCTCTCACAGATGGTGAGGATACGAACTACCAAACAGAATGGACAACCACAAATACCGCCAGTTAGGATCATGAGAGGTCGAGGTCACGGTAGAGGCCGTGGTAGGGGCAACGGTGCAGCTCGTACAATAGCTAGGGCAGCACCTGCAAACCTACTAGTCGCTCCATCTCAGGAGCAGGTACCAGATACAGTTGAGCCATCTCAGGCACCATCAATGCCCATCGGGATTCCAGGCCTTCAGGAGGCCTTGGCTCAGATTCTGACCATGTGTACCAGTCTTGCTCAGGCGGTCTCTGTTTCGGCCGCAACAATCATTTCGTAGGTCGGAGGAGGTACCTAGACTCTCGTCGTCCATACAACAAAATAGGTGATGCAGGGACTCCAGACACCGGGGGCACTACCAGCCCAGCCGGTTGCAACTGCTCAGTCCCATGTAGTTCCTGTCGTGACTGAGGATGAGACGAAAAGAGTAAAGAGATTTGGGAGGCTCCAGCCTCCATCTTTGAGTGGGGCGGAATTGGAGGATACCTAGGGCTTCTTGGACAGGTGTGAGAAGATTCTTTGAATAGCCGGTATTTTAGAGACCAGTGGGGTCTCGTTCACTACTTTCCAATTTTCTGGGGCTGCTTTTCTTTGGTGGGAGGCTTATGAGAGGCACAGGCCGGTCGGTGCAGCACTGCTTCCATGGAAGGATTTCTCCATTCTCTTCTTGGAGAAGTTTGTGCCACAGTCTCGCAGAGTGGATCTGCGTAGAAAATTTGAGCAGTACGATAGGATGGAATGTTTGTTTATGCAGTACGAGATGAGGTTTTGTGAGTTGGATGATCATGCAGTTTGGTTGGTTTCCACTAATAGGGGGAGGATTAGGAGGTTCATCGATGGCCTCACATATCAGTTGCGGTCTTATGACTCTAGAAAGGGTATTTGGTGCTACTTTTGATGAAGTGGTCGACATTGCTTGACAGATAGAGATGGTCCATAGTCAAGAGCGGGGTGAGAGGGAGGCCAAAAGGCCTCTTAGACCGGTTGGTTTTGCCGGTGTTCCTTAAAAGGGCTAGTTCCACCAAGGTATGGGTTGTCCTTATAGGCATTCTCGGATGGCTCATCCGGTTCACCGTGGTTCATCATCCGACCATGGTTCATATAGTTCTCATCAGGGTAAGTTATCTCTTAGTGCCCTTCCAACTCAAAGTTCGTCCTATGCTCCATCGTTTCAGGTCTCATATATGCTAGGTCTTTCTACTAGTTATCCTAGTGCTTGAGCTCCCTTCAGTCCTCGCCACCAGCACCAGGGAGTTGCTTTGGGTGCGGGGAGCTTGGGCACTTATGGAGGAAGCGTGCTCGTCGCCAGGGATGTCCAGTGCAGTAGAGGAGTCATGCGACGACTTTAGCACTGGTTACTTTACCACCCACCCAACCATATTGGGTTGGGGCCTAGTCAGCTATAGGTCACCCTAGAGGGAAAGGACGTTCAGGTGGCGGTCAGGCCCGATTCTATGTTATTCCTGCCAGACCAGATGTTGTTGCTTCAGATGCAGTGATCACCTGTATTGTCTCAGTTTGCCACAGGGATGCCTCTGTATTATTTGACCCTGGTTCCACTTATTCATATGTATAATCGTATTTTGTTCATTATCTGGATATTCCCTGTGAGTCCTTAGTTTCATCTATTCATGTCTCCACGCCCATGGATGATACTATTGTTGTGGACCGTGTATATTGGTCATGTGTAGTGACTATTGGGGGATTAGAGACTAGAGTTGATCTCTTATTGCATAGTATGGTGGATTTCGACGTGATCTTGGGTATGGATTGGTTGTCTCCATGTCATGCTATTCTTGATTTCCACGCTAAGACCGCGATGTTAGCGATGTCGGGGTTGCTAAGGATCGAGTGGAGAGGTTCTCTAGACTATGTACCCAGTAGAGTGATTTCATATCTAAAGGCCCAGCGGATGAATGGGAAGGGTTTTCTATCTTATCTAGACTTTGTGAGGGATGTTAGTGCTGATACTCCTACTATTGATTCTGTTCCGGCGGTGCTAGATTTTCCGGACGTGTTTCCTGCAGACCTGCTGGGCATACCACCCGATAGGGATATTGACTTTGGTATTAGCATGATGCCAGTCACTCAGCCTATTTCTATTCCAATATATCGTATGGAACCAACTGAGGTGAAGGAATTGAAGGAGTAACTTTAGGAACTCCTTGATAAGGGGTTTATTAGGCCTAGCGTGTCACGTTGGGGTGGACCAGTGCTATTTGTGAAGAAGAAGGATGGTACTATGAGGATGTGCATTGATTATATGTAGCTGAACAAGTCACGATCAAGAAAAAGTATCCTTTTCCGCGTATTGATGATCTGTTTGACCAGCTTCAGGGAGCAAAGGTGTTCTCCAAGATTGATTTGAAGTATGGCTATCACCAGTTGAAGATTCAAGACTCGGATATTCTAAAGATAGCATTTAGGACCCATTATGGTGATTATGAGTTCCTTGTGATGTCTTTTGGGCTAACAAATGCCCCAACAACGTTCATGCATAAGATGAATAGTGTGTTTCAGCCTTATCTCGACTCGTTTGTTATATCGTTCATTGATGATCTCCTGGTGTATTCTCGTAGCCAGAAGGAGCATGCCCAGTATTTCAGGATTGTGTTGTAGCGGTTGAGGGAGGAGAAGCTTTATGCCAAGTTCTCCAAGTGTGAGTTTTGGCTCAGTTCGGTGGCATTCTAGGGGCACGTGGTGTCCAGTGAGGGTATTCAGGTGGATCTGAAGAAGATAGAGGCGGTTCAGAGTTGGCCCAGACCGTCCTCAACTACGAAAATTCAGAGCTTTATTGGCTTGGCCGGTTAATACCATCACTTAGTGCAGGATTTCTTGTCTATTGCATCGCCCTTGACCAAGTTGACCCAAAAGGGTGCTCCTTTCAGGTGGTCGGATATGTGTGGGGAGAGATTTCGGAAGCTCAAGACGGCCTTGACCACAGCTCCAGTCCTAGTTTTGCCTTTAGCTTCAGGATCTTATACAGTGTATTGTGATGCTTCTCAGATCGGTATTGGGTGTGTGTTGATGTAGGATGGTAGAGTGATTGGATATTCTTCGCGTCAGTTGAAGCCTCATGAGAAGAACTACCCTGTTCATGACTTGGAGTTGGCTGCCATTATTCATGCATTGAAGATTTGGAGGCATTATCTGTATGGTGTGTCTTGTGAGGTATTTACAGATCATCGGAGTCTCCAGCACTTGTTCAAACAAAATGATCTAAATTTGAGGCAGTGGGGATAGTTGGAGCTACTAAAGGACTATGATATTACTATTCTGTATCATACCGGGAAGGCCAAAGTGGTGGCCGATGCCTTGAGTAGGAAGGCAGTGAGTATGGGTAGTCTTGAAATCATTCCCATTAGAGAGAGACCTCTTGCAGTTTAGGCCTTGGCCAACCCGTTCGTGGGATTGGATATTTCGGAGCTCAGTCAAGTTCTAGCTTGTGTGGTTTATCGGTCCTCCTTATATGATCGCAGCAGAGAGCGTCAGTATGATGACCCCTATTTGCTTTTCCTTAAGGACATGGTTCAGCATGGTGATGCCAGAGATGTGACAATGAGGATGATGGGGTATTGAGAATTCAAGGTCAGATTTGTGTGCCTAATATGGATGGGCTACATGAGTTGGTTCTTGATGAGGCCCACAGTTCGCGGTATTCCATTTATCCGGGAGCCGCGAAGATGTATCAGAAATTGAGGAAACACTATTGGTAGAGGAGAATGGAGAAGGATATAGTGGAGTTTGTAGCCCGGTGCCTTAACTGTCAGCAGGTGAAGTACGAGCATCAGAGACCTGGTGGATTGCTTTAGAGGATAGAGATTCCAGAGTGGAAATGGGAGCGGATCACCATGGATTTTGTAGTTAGGATCCCACAGACTTCGAGGAAGTCTGATGCTATTTGGGTGCTTGTGGATCGCCTGACCAAGTCCGCACACTTCATTCCAGTTGGGACTACTTATTCTTCAGAGCGGTTGGCTAAGATTTATATCCGTGAGATTTTCAATCTTCATGGGGTGCCAGTGTCCATCATTTTAGATCAAGGCACGCAGTTTACATCACAGTCCTGGAGAGCGGTACATTCTCTAAACAATAAAATAGATCAAATCTGAACGATATGAAGCATAAAATTCCTCTACTTCTACATGTCAATGGACATGCCATATGTGATGCACCATGCTGATAGCCCCATGTGCTCACACTCTCAAATGCTCAATCACTCGGTATTGTATATGGCCCAAACGACCCGGGAAAGATCCATCCCGGAATATATACATCACGGACCATCAGTCACGCAGTACTGAGTAGGGCCAATCCAGCCCATGGAGAAGATCCATCTCTAGGTATGTATAGTGCTTCAGAAAAGATCCATGTCCAGGGAAGATCCATCCCTTAATAATATCATCCGCACTCACTGGGGTGTGTACAGACTCCAGAGAGGCTCCTTTAGCCCAAGTGCTATCATAAATCAGTATAACCGCTGTGACGTACAACCCGATCCCATAACTGAAACTCATAATCAGGATCTCCGCCTCACTCAATCATCAATCTCTCCTTATTCTATACTGATGACTGAGTGAGGACGAGAGCCTGATTATGAGTGTCAGTTATGGGATAGCGCTGGACGTTGTAGCAGTTATATTGATTTATGATAGCGCTTGGGCTAAAGGGGCCCCTCCGGAGTCTGTACACACCCCCAGTAAGTGCAGGTACCTACTGAGTGCGAGTTCTGAGTTCCAAGTGCCGAGTGCCAAGTACCAAGCGACTGAGAGGAATGAGTGACTGTGAGGAATAATTGGTTGTGAGGACTGAGTGATTGTGAGGTTGGAGTGAGAGGACTGAGTGACTGTTGCTCTGAGAGGCTGCATTTTATTTCAGTGTTGTTGCGCTTAGCTTCCGTACACCATTGCTTTGAAATTTCTGAGAGATATTACATCCGGTTTTTACTTGAACTTGACATGTATAAACTGATTTGATTAAAATTTCCGAACTTGAAAGCATGCCTACTATTCTTATGTTGAAATTTCTGAAATTGAATTAAAACTGTGTAGCTCGTCACTATATTCAGGTCTTTATTTAGTATTGTAATTTACTGAGTTGGTTGTACTCATGCTACACCCTACACTTCGTGTGTAGATCCAGGTATTTCCGGACACAGTGGGTATTGATACTCTGCGTATTGACCCTTTGGAGACTTCCGGGTAGCTGTCCGGCGGTTGCTGACCTTGTTTTCTTCTTCCCTATCTTTCTTTTTATTGTATTTAGTTTTGGACTATCTTAGATAGTGTATTCCAAACTTGTGACATTTAGATGCTCATGTACTCTGTGAAAACCTGATTTGGGAGTTGTTATTCCGCGTTGTGTTTTGGATTTTCTATCGTGCTATGAGAAATTTTATTATTTAAACTGCTTGAAATCCATTATTATTAAAAATGTTGGAGTTATCTAGTTAATGTCTACTTTCCTAGTACCACGTTAGGCGCCATCGTGACAGGTTAGGATTTGGGTCGTGACAGAATGCGAAGAGCAAAGCCCTGGCCTCTCCTGCATGACCAATCCACTCAGTGATTGCGACCAATCAATGCAAACGCGATGGGTCAGCACACTAAAGGTCCGCGATCGTGACCTAATCACTGCGAACACAAAGAAGAAAGCTTCCTTCCACCACACACACTACACGCTACATGATCGTGACCACACCTATGCAATCGCGAAGAACACCAAAAGCATCAGAAAGTCAACAATCCAAACGTGAGTGAAATAATTCGAAACTTATCAAAAACATACCCGAGGTCCCAGGGACCCCGTTCAATCACACCAACCAATTCCAAAATATAACGTGAACTTACTCGAGACCTCAAATAACACCAAATAATATCAAAACTATGAATCACGCCTCAATTTAAACTTTGTGAACTATATCAAATTTCCAAATTTCAAACTTATGCAAAATACGTATAAACAACTCAGAATCATGTCAAATTTTGCACATTAGTTTCAAATGAAAAAACAAGCATATTTCCAAGTCTAAAACAACAATCCAAACCTGCTGCCAAATGAAAATTCGTTCACATGCCCAAGTCCAAATTACCATCCAAACCTACAAGAACCATCAAAATTCCGAACGAAGATCAAATATGTAGTCAAACTTGGTCAACTCTGCCAACTTAAAGCTTCTAAAATGAGAAACATTTTTCCAAATCAATTAGATGTTACCAATCCCCTCTACTGGTAATGAATTATTATATCCCATATAGGCAATCCTACCCATCTGCTTGTAAGTTGCAAACCAATTTTTGTGTGGACACATATGAAAAGTAGCACAAGAATCAAGAAGCTAGAAATTCTGCCCATGACTAGAACTCGCGGCAAAAACTTTCCCTACACAGTCACTATCATCAGAATTATTATCATTGTTAATCTTTCTTGTAGTGACTTTCCTCCCCTCACTCATAACAACTCTGTTTTTTCGTCTTAAAATTTGATCTGGCTATTGACTTTTTTCTATTAAAGTCTTTCTGTTGTGTTGTTCCTCTACTCGCAAGATTCTCACTTCAGTTCTGTTTTCTGGAGAGCATTTTTTCAAACCTTTATATTTTAGTGCATTACTAACATCTTCCAATGAAATACTGTCTTTCCAATATAGCAATGTATCAACAAAAGTATCGTAAATTGGTGGTAAAGAACATAATACCATCAAGACCGGATCCTCACTTTCAATTTTGATATCTACGTTACTTGAGGTTCATTATAATTGAATTAAACTCATCAAGATAAGTTTTAATATGTATATCTTCATTCATACGGAGATTGTGTAACCTATTTTTCAGATAGAGATAATTCATCATTAATTTTTTAGAATACAGATCTTCTAGTGTTCTGCCTACATTCACATTTTATAACGAGAAAGAGAAATCTCTTTTATCCTAAGTTAATAATTGAACTAGCTTTATAGCTATCACTTTTAAATGGTTATTCATTTTTCGGAGAAGGAAAAAATTACTATAAAGTATTGTATAAAATAATAAATTTTAGTTTACATAAATTTGGGTACCCTTTTTGATTTAACATGATGATTTTCAAGGTTTTGGAATATGGATTATGTTCATATTACCATAAACTACTAGTAATACTTTACTACTACTACTATCATTGTTGCTACTATTATTTTCAAATAATTACTACTGTATGAAATATGTAAGAATAATATGAAAGTTTTGGAGCTTTAATATAAATAGTACAACGTAATGCATATCGTCTCGTAGTCTTAATAAAATGATAGTATTATAATATGAAAAATTATTATCTTTTGAAGCTTGTCAACTGTTGGCAAGTCTAGGAAATCAATATTTTTTTCGTTACACATCTTATGAAAATTCTGTGCTAAACGCTCCTTCGTTATTTTATATATATATATAT
>ML306243.1:0-63444 GCA_005239505.1 Nicotiana paniculata
TTCCTGATTTAAGGTATTTATCCTGGAGTCAAAAAATTGAGCCTAAGCGTCACAACCAAAACAGTTAAGCAAATCTCAAGGCATTAGCACGTTTCGAGATATTGCTACTATTAAGCCCTTAACCATGTGGTTACTACTCCTAAAAATTAAAAACTACCTACACCCGGATCAATTAAAAACCCTTGAAAAAGAACCGTGGTCCAAAGAAAAACCAAGGGGGAATTACTACACTACCTTAAACAAATTTTTTTTTGTTAGACCTACTTCCCTCAAGAGAACTGTCTAAGAGATCCATCGTGGGGAAGAGTCCTTTTTTTTAAGATAATAAAACAAAACCTAAAATCTAAAAACAAACAAACATAAAAACATTTCACTGACATAAAGCTAAAAATAAACGAAATAAAACAACAAGCAACATGATTCACACAATACATATATATACAGCACACCACACTTAGTTCATGCACTGTCCTCAGTGCATCATATATATACAAAGAAAAAAGTAAAACAAGGTGCAAGATACTTCCTAGTCACTCAGCGTCTTCATCATCGGACGCTCGCCATTCCTCTTCAAAATCATCCTCTCCATTATCATCCTCATCCGAGCGCATTAGCTCCACATCAGAATCATCAGGTGTGTTTATATCTTCATCATCTGGGAGCCTATACCCTTCACCTGCTCCTATCATCTGCTGAGCATGAGAATTGAGCGGATACCTCTGATCCAACTCGTACCTTTCATTAACCGACGCCGGACGACCTCCTATGCGCAACTGCAAATCCATCATCCCATAGAGATGGGCCATGAAGCTATCATCCCTGGTATAACGCTCAACATTGGTCAGTGAAGACTCTTATTTTAGTCTTAAGCCAGTGATGTCAGTTTCCCGGGTGAGTTGTTGATCAATAATGTGGTCAAAGTCGGGCTCAACCATTACGTTACTATCTAGCAGGAACTGATTCAGGAAATTCGGGAAATGGATTCGATCAATTCTATTGTTGGCACGCACCAACCCCATTTGGTAGCGAATCAGGTGGCCCACATTCACTTGCTGCCTAGTCATTAAGAAGTAGAGCACACAAATCCGCTCTCGGCTGATTAAGGTGTCATGGGTGCACGGTAGTATCCGTGCATTAATCAGTTTTAGCCATACTTGTGTTTCATCCTTCATCTTCTTCTTGGGAAACCTTTTATGACGATTAGTGGATCTATCCCGAATCCAGGAAGCCTTGGAATCAACCCCATAAAGTGTATGACTCACTTCTCTATAGTTAGGATGGCGGATAAATTGCTCTAGAGGATCCACAACGGACATTTGGTGCACCTAACAAATCACATATGGCCTTGGCCAAAAAATCCACCAAGTGCCCACGAATTGGCACCAATTCTTCCTTGTCCTTAGGGTCAAACCCTGCATAGAATTCCCGGACTAAATTGAGGTTGATGTTGCCATGGTTTTTGAACACATATCCCAGAGCCAATTCATGGATGCTCCTCCAAATTGTTGGGAATTTAGTTCTAAGAGGACCCTCGTTGATAGCTCCTTCCGGGTGGACATGCTTGGGTTTGCAACGAGCATGCCATTTCGTGGAGTGTGGTGGTATGTTGTTGACACCATATTCTCTTTGACCAACGGGTTGCTGCCTCATAGCAGCCACAACAGCTACTGCTTCCTCACCAATCATGCTAGAAGTAGCATCTCCTCCTTTTCTTTTCTTTTGAGCTGGTGGGGGTTTTGATTTGGTTTTCGGCGGGGCTGAAGATGTGGCCTTTCCCTTTTCGGTGGCTCTTCTGGGTAACATTGGTTTACCTGCACAATATATCAGTAATGAATTAGTGTCACAAAGGATATACTATCTGTTTTCGCACTTTGCGAAGGTTACTAAGACTTCACCTCGTCAAGTTTATGACAATTTACACACATTGCTACCTATTAGCTTCTTGTGAGCCACTTTTCATTTAAAATTTCATGGAATTCAAGATGTAAGGCTCTAATGGTGTTTTTCTCGGAGACTCGAGCTCCATATGGGACATGTATTGCCATTGAGGCATTACATCGAGCACTTGGCTGGCACGATTGCCATGGGAGCTCTTATGGACTTGAGGGACTGCCTCATGTTCCCAAATCACTTTGGGGTTCCATAATACCACTTAATTTCACCATTTCAGCTCATTCCTAAAGGGTTTCGGGACTTGGGGTGCATAACTCCCTACAACACATTTCAAGAACTTCATAAACCCATAAAAACTTCATCATGAAATCAATGATACACTTTTCACCAGCTCAAATTCGAGTGAATAAATATAGGGTTAGAATCATACCTTACGTATTGATGTGTGTTAGCCAGATGAAGTGTACCACGAATATTTTTAACCTGTGCAGATCTTGTGTGTGGTAGGTGATAATGGGGTGTTAAAGGTGCTGTGTTTTGACGAAGTGAAGATGAGTGTGTCAAGCTATGTGATTTGATGTGGGTATGAGAGACAATCAGTGTTTAGGTGTGTGCTTGGGAGTGAAAATTGCTTGAGAGAGAGTTGGGAGATGAAGAAAATAGGAAAAGTGAACATATCTGGCGTTAGTCATGCGTTTTAATCAGAAAGCCCGGGCACCCTGGCGTTAGCCAGGCGTTTCAGCCATAACGCCAGCCTACCCCTGGCGTTACCCAGGCGTTACACCCATAACGCCAGCCTTACCCTAGCGTTAGCCAGGCGTTACACCCATAACGCCAGCCTTACCCTGGCGTTAGCCAGGCGTTTGGCTCTTAACGCCAGCCATGTCCCCCCCTTTCGTTATGCTAATACACTCATCCATTCATCCGAATTCACCTGCAAGCTCGTTAGTATCTATAATTACACTAAATACTTCTAGCTAATCTAAGATTTACTACGCATTGGGTTGCCTCCCAACAAGCGCCTTATTTAAGGTCGTGGCATGACTATTACAACAAATCAATAGGTTTCCTCCTATGAAGCGCCTGATTTAACGCCGCGGCACGACGCAACATAAAAGCTATTTAAGGATTGTCTGGTGTATTAGGTTCACCCAGGTGCACGATAGCCAACATATTGGCTTAAGTCATTCCAACATATATTTTTAATCTCTGTCCATTGACCTTGAAGGTATTAGACTCATTTTCAGCAGTAATCTCCATAGCACCATAAGGAAATACATTGACCACTTTGACCATCGGGACTTGAGCTTACCCGGGAACATTCTTAATCTTGAATTATACAGTAATACCTTGTCTCCTGGTCTGAAATCCCGGTTCACAATATTTTTATCATGAAGTCTCTTCATTCGTTCCTTATACAACCTAGTGCTTTCAAATGATTGGCTTCTGAATTCTTCTAATTCTTGTAATTCTCTGATCCGATTTTCTCCAGCAGTATCGAAATCCAGATTCAGCTGCTTCAATGCCCACCAGGCTCGATGTTCTAGTTCGACGGGCAGATGACAAGCCTTACCAAATACCAACTTGTATGAAGACATACCGATTGGTGTTTTAAATGTGGTTCTGTAGGCCCAGAGGGAATCATCAAGTTTCTTCGCCCAATCAGTTCTTGTGGCGTTAACATTTTTTGTTAGTACACTCTTTATTTCCCGATTTGATACTTCAGCCTGCCCGCTAGTTTGGGGGTAATATGGGGTTTCTACCTTGTGACATACGTCATATTTAGCCAGCAACTTTTTGAAAACACGATTGCAGAAATGCGTGCCTCCATCACTTATAATAGCTCTTGGTGTCCCAAAGCGGGTGAATATATTCTTCTTTAAGAACCCCACCACCACTTTTGCATCATTGGTGGGGAATGTTGCCGCTTCTACCCATTTCGACATGTAATCTACAGCAACAAGTATATACTTATTGTCGTATGAGCTGACAAAAGGACCCATGAAATCTATCCCCCAAACATCGAACACTTCTACCTCTTGTATTGGATTCATTGGCATTTCATGACGGCGGGATATGTTCCCCGTCCTTTGGCCTTCATTGCAGCTTTTCACCCATTGATGGGCATCTATGAACACAGTGGGCCAATAAAACCCAGCCTCCAACACTTTAGCTTCTGTTCGGACTCCTCCGAAATGTCCTCCATAAGGAGCTGTGTGACAAGCCTGCAAAATAGCACATTGTTCTATCTCGGGGACGCACCTCCGGATCATGTTATCTGCAAATTTTAAACAAATAAGGTTCATCCCAATAGTATTTACGGCTATCACGATAGAATATTTTCTTTTGTAGAGAGGAGAGCTCATAAGGGTCAATGCCGCATGCCAGGTAATTAGCAATGTCTGCATACCATGGCACCTCTCTCACATTTGTGGCCAGCAGCTGCTCATCTGGAAAGGTTTCCAGAATATCCTCAGCCTTGGGTGCCTGTTTAGCACCTTCGAGGCATGATAAATGATCGGCGACTTGGTTCTCCGTTCCCTTACGGTCACGAATTTCCAAGTCAAATTCTTGCAAAAGCAGCACCCAACGAATTAGGCGTGGCTTAGATTCTCTTTTCTCAACCAAGTACCTAATGGCTGCGTGATCAGTGTACACGATCACTTTTGACCCGATCAGGTAGGACCTGAATTTGTCAAATGCAAATACTACAACCAACATTTCTTTTTCTGTTACTGTGTAATTCAGCTGAGCTCCACTCAATGTCCTACTTGCTTAGTAAATTGGGTGCATTGCCTTATCTTTTCGCTGGCCCAACACGGCTCCTACAGCATAGTCACTTGCGTGACACATGAGTTCAAATGGTTGCTCCCAATCGGGGGCAATTATAATCGGTGCAGTGACTAGCTGCTTCTTTAGATTCTCAAACGCTACCCTGCAATCTTCAGAAAACACAAATGGGTTATCTTTTTCTACTAACTTACAGAGAGGGTTGGCAATTTTGGAGAAATCTTTGATGAATCGGCGGTAGAATCCGGCATGTCCCAGGAAGCTACGAATAGCTTTGACTGACGTGGATGGAGGGAGTTTTTCAATCACTTCTACCTTAACTTTATCCTCTTGAATACCTTTACTTGAGACCAAATGTCCCAAGACAATTCCCTCTTGTACCATGAAGTGGAACTTCTCCCAATTGAGCACTAGGTTCGTTTTGATACACCTTTTTAGGACACGGTTCAAATTTTTAAGGCATTCATCAAACAAATTTCCCACCACTGAGAAATCGTCCATGAAGACCTCCATAATATCCTCCACCATGTCTGTGAAAATGGCCATCATGCACCGTTGGAATGTGGCAGGTGCATTGCAGAGGCCAAATGGCATTCTTCTGAAAGCAAATATCCCATATGGGCATGTGAAAGAGGTCTTTTCTCTATCCTCTGGGGCAATAGAAATCTGGTTGTACCCCGAATACCCGTCAAGGAAACAGAAGTGAGATTTTCCTGCTAACCGGTCGAGCATCTGATCAATGAAGGGAAGTGGGAAATGGTCTTTGCGGGTGGCAAGGTTTAGCTTTCTATAATCCATGCATATTCTCCAACCCGTAACAGTTCTAGTGGATATCAGCTCATTTTTATCATTTCTTACGACTGTCATACCCCCTTCTTTGGTACACACAGTATTGGGCTAACCCAGCTGCTATCGGAGATAGGGAAAATGATTCCTGCATCTAACCACTTTATCACTTCTTTCTTTACCACTTCCTTCATATTTGGGTTTAACCGTCTTTGGTGTTCCCTAGAAGTTCTGTGCCCCTCTTCCAAGAGAATTTTATGCATGCAATAAGCTGGGCTGATCCCTTTGATGTATGCCATCGTCCAGCCAATGGCAGTCTTGCATTCAGAAAGTACCTATAATAGTTGTTGTTCCTTCATATCTAATAACCCAGATGATATAATAATCGTTAATGTAGAGTTAGGTCTGAGAAATGCATACCTGAGGTGCGCTGGTAAAGGCTTCAGCTCTAACTTGGGTGGTACTTCAACTGAGGGCTTGGCTGGTGGGTTCTCTCTCTTTTCCAAGTGTAATGGTTCATTTTAAAGAACCCTCGACCATGTCCCTTTTCCTTCCAATGCTAATAACCATTCTGCTAGTTCCTCAACGTTCATATCATCTAAGTTCATCAAACATGCAGCCAAAGGATCCCCAACAGTTAAGGATGTGTCATCTTCTTCCAGTATCACGTTCACGGCATCAATAAGAGAGCAGTTATCGAACTCACTTGGTCGCCTCATAGACTTCTGCACGTTGAATGTGATTTCTTCATCATTGAGTCTCATCTTAAGCTCACCAGTCTCACAATCGATGAGTGCTCTGCCTGTGGCCAAAAATGGCATTCCCAAGATTATGGGAATTTCCTCATCTACTCGGCAGTCTAGGATCACAAAGTCAGCAGGGAATACAAATTTCCCCACTTGCACTAACACATAGTCTAGAATACCCGACGGTCTCTTCACCGTCCTATCAGCGAGTTGCAGCAGCATAGAAGTAGGCCTGGATCTACCAATCACTAGTCTTTTATATATAGCCAGTGGCATCAGATTAATGTTGACTCCCAAGTCACATAGGGCTTTGGCGAAAGAGAAGTTGCCAATAGTACAAGGAATTGTAAAACTCTCTGGGTCAGCCAACTTTTTAGTAATAGGACATGTCACTACTACACTACAAGTCTGGGTAAGAGTGACAGTAGCCATGTCTTGGAAGTTAAATTTTCTGGACATTAAGTCTTTCATCATTTTAGCATAGCCAGACATTTCCTTCAATGCATCAATCAATGGGATATTTACTTGTATGTGTTTTAGCATGTCCAAGAATCTCTTATACTGCTCATCCTTCTGATATTTTGCTAGCCTTTGAGGGAATGGAGCTGGTGCTCTTTTCTTTTCTGTTATCTGTTCTTTTTCCTTTTCCACTACCACCTCAACTGCTGGCTCTGGGATTTCCTCAAGTTCTTTCCCAGCTTCGCTTTGCTTATTAACTTCTCCTTCAGCTGGTTGCACTGTGCCCTTACTCAATGGGATAGAGTCATCAATTTCATTAGGTACCTGTACCAATATGTTTGTCTGTCTATTTTCATGCCTCCTTTCTTGTTCTAGGTCCAGGTCTCTGCCATTGCGGAGGGTCACTGCCATTAACTATTTTGGGCCCTGGTCCCTTGGGTTCACCTGAGTATCAGCAGGTAAAGTTCCGTGAGGATGATTGTTAACTGCATTTGAAATCTGGCCCATCTGTACTTCAATATTTTTAATAGCTGCATCATGTGCATCTACTCTCTCACTGATTTTGGTATTTTACCCAATCACCTGCTGCATCATAGCTTCCAACTGTGAAAACCCATCTTCTTGCCTTCCCCCCTGTTGATGCTGAGGAGGGTAGTATGATTGTGCTGATTCTGATGGTTATAACCGTGAGGTCTCTGATATGGTGTTGCATTGTCTTGTGGTCTCATGGCGCCTATATTTCCACTATTCTGCTGTTGGTGAGGTGGCCTATATGGTTGAACTTGTTGACCCCAGTTCTGCCCCCCTTGTCTCTGACGTTCATAATTTGTCACATAATTCATATTTTCAGGATAAAGAGGGTTATCACATTCTGCATTCCAGTGGTTACCAAGTGGTTGACTAATGCATGATGTGCATAAGACCACATTGGTTGTGTCCACGATGTGTACTTGCTGTTTTTGTCCTAATTCCTCCACCTTCTTAGTTAGTATACTCATTTGTGTTATCAAGGTGGCCACGTTCTCTGCAATAGTATTAGATGGATCAAATGGCACTGAATGAACTACAAGAGTAATAGGTGCATTCCTTGTTGTCCATCCCGAATTCTGTGCCATTTTATCAAGTAGATTTGACTCTCTCTCCACGTTTTGCTTAGAAATGCTCCACCAGCCGAAGCATCTACATTCGCTTTAACAGTATCAGCCAAACCCATATAAAAACGCTGTCCCAACATTTGCTCTGGAATTCCATGATGTGGACAGATAACCAGCATCCCCTTAAATCGTTCCCATGTCTCTTGCAGTGTTTCAACTGGTTTCTGTCTGAAGCTCAAGATTTCATCAATTTGTTGAGCAGTCTTGTTGGGTGGATGAAACTTGTTCACGAACTGTTTGACTAACTCCTCCCATGTGGTAATGGAATTGATGGGGAGTGAGTTTAGCCAAGTCTGGGCAGCGCCAATCACTGAGAATGGAAACAACAACAGTTTTATTTCCTCCTGAGTGACATTTGGCTGCCTCTGTGTTTTGCAAATTGACAGGAAGTTTTTCAAATGCTGCTGGGGGTCTTCATGACCCCGAGAATAGCCCTTTGTTCTGCAATAAGTGCAACATGTTATTTGTTATCTGGAAGGACTCGGCCTGTATCTGAGGGACCAGTATCGCTGTGGCAAAATTCTCAGTTGTGGGTTGTGCCCAGTCATATAAGGGAGCCTCTGCCCCTATTTGAGCGACTGGGTCTACCACATCATCCCCATTATTGTTCCGGTTGTGTGGATCTTCCATGTCGGTTTCAATTTGTTCAATTTGTGGTTGATGTTTGCTTTTCCGGTTGGTCCGATTTAGGGCCTTGAAAACTTTCTCGGGGTCTGATAAGGCTTCAACTACTTCACCAGTCCTCGATGAGTTTCTAGGCATGCACCTGCAACACGTTAGCAAACGTTAAACTTTCAATGTAAAAACGAAAATTTAAAGAAAATTGACTATATTTCAGAATTTTTGTATTTCTTCCAACTCAATTGATAATACCATTAATTCCCCGGCAACGGCGCCAAAATTTGTTCACGCTCAACTATGTCTAATAAAATACTAAACGGGTGTTGCAAATATAATCCGGGGTATTATGTCCAGAGTCGATCCCACAGGGAATTTACGTATCAATCAAGTCTTTAGAATACGCAACTTTTACTCAATCAATTATCTCAAGACTTTTTTATATAAATTGGTGATGTTTTACTAATTTTACTGACAATAACAATAACTATCAACTACTAACAATGTGTTTTAAACAATTATGATAAAGGTCTAAGGTTATGGTTTCCCCCGTTGGTGAACTTACTTCTCGGATACTTCCTATAACTTGATTAATTATCTCTATCAATCATGAATACTCTATCTACCATAAATCTCTCTCAAGTACTTACGATAATTTACTAGACGCACCCTCTCAAGTTACGCTAGCTAGATTGCTTGACAGTTCACTTTAGATTGCATCTGAAGTATTTTTATTTCTAATCCAACTTCTAAACCCTCGGTTATGACTTTCGTCTATACTCTGGGAGTGGTGTTGTTCAAACAATAACTAAATATGCACTCTCTCTCAATTATATACACACTAAATAGGCACAGCTAATTGATGGCCATTCAATTAGCTACAACAAGAACGTAGTTGAACAAATAGAGATGAACAATCAACCAAACTATATTAATATCACCATAAGTTTGTCCCCCAACGGGTTCCACCAAAACCCTAGATTAAGAAAATTAGATACTCATATTCATAAATATTAAATCTAAAATAACATGCATAATTGAATTATAGAGTAATGAACTAAGGAGATAAAAATCAGTATTTTTGCTTTGCTGAGTAGTAATCCACAGGGTTTTCTTTAATTTAATGAATTCCTCTCTTTGAATCCCTTCAGGTTGTGTTTTTGGGGTCTATTTATATGTTTAGGATAAACCCTAAACGTGTAGGAGACTTCTATTCCAACCGAGAGACACTTGAACTCCTCAAAAACTCGAATTTAGCCGGAACAGGGGCCTGGCGTTTGGGCCCCGGCGCCTGGATAACGCCAGGCTAAGGCAGGCGTTTGGGCTCTAACGCCTGGCAAGGTCAAGCGTTTGGGCTCTGGCGCCTGGCTAACACCAGGCAGGGTCAGGCGTTTGGGCTCAAACGCCAGGCTATAGCCCGGTGCACTCCTCCTCGCCTCTTGAGCGTATTTTCGATGTATTTGCATCTCTTTAGCTCGGCTTCCATCTCCAATTAACCTACACATGAAATAGACTCTATTATGCACATAAAAAGTGTATTTTTATCATTAACGCACATAAAATGTAGGGCATATAACATGTTAAACCATAAATTCTAGCCTCGCATCACCGCAGTTAATGCTTCATGCATATTTGGACCTGAGGCCGCAGTTTATGCTTTATGAATTTTTGGGACCTGAGGCTGCTATTATGTATACGTATACTTGGGCCCGAGACCGCAGTTTGTGCACTAATATATTGGGCCTGAGGCCGCAATTTAGTATTCAAATAAACAGGTTGTTCATCATTCGAAAAAAGGAGTATTCATATCCTTACTTTCTTTGTTCAATTCAAATATCAGTTATCATTTCAGTTAACATTTATCATTTTATTTATCAGTTATCATTTTTGTTATTAGTTATTAATTATCATTTCAGCTTCAGTTTCAATAGTTATCATTCAAGTTATCAATTCTCAATTCTCAATTACCAGCTTAGTATCAGTTTCAACATTTATAATTCTTTCTTTCAGTTTCTTTATATACCAGTGCAATTCAAATGTATTGACATCCCCATTGCCCAGGGCCCGCATCTCACAATGCAGATAATGATTTACATATTGACAATTCAGAGCGGTAGGATTCTCGTACCAGCTATTTGGTGATCCCAGTTCTTTCGGGGCATTATCATTACCTTACACTTTTCAGTATTTTCAGGCAGTCAGTATTTTCAGTACTTCATTAGAGGCTTCATAGACTAGAGTAACAATTAGACTGAGTCACAAGCTTTTCATGTTAAGCAATGTTGACTACAAATATGTTTCAGACTTGAATTAATATTTCCACACTTTTATTTATATCATTCAGGCTTTCAGTATATCAGTATGTGTTAGTATTCAATATGTTATGATATCACATGTTGATTCAGCCAGCTAGTTGGTTCGCTTAGTCACATGTAGTCAGGCACTGAGTGTGGTGTTACATCCAGGCCCAAGTTCAGGGCGATTTAAAAATAGTTACGACATTATTTATGGTAAATAATATAGAATAAGAAGGATGACATAGAAAGTGGCTAAGGAATAAGGATGGTTATTGTAACGAGTTACTCACGAACTTGTATGTTTAAGAATGCAAGTTTATCTATTGATGATTGATGGATGTCTGCATAAGTGATATGAAATGAATATATAGACATTATCCCGATGGACGGTCTATGAACGCGTAGGTGAACAATGAAGCCCTATGGACGGTGTATGAATGCATAGGTACATAATGAAGATTAATTATGGACGGTCTCAGTTGCACTCATAGCCAGAACTCAGTATTATGATTCGTACAGACGGTCTACTATGTTACACATTAGAGCCACTGGTTATTCATGTTTATGAGTGAGCCTTACGGACGGTCTCTTATGAAATGCATAATTGCCACTTTTATGTTTCAGTGTAGCCCCAGAGAAGTTTGATCTGTCTTAGGTAAGTATTCAGATATAAGGTATGATATCTAGAAGTATTTTATAGATGAAGTTCCATAATATGATGGGTTCCAGTACAGATAGCATATGGGAACAAGTTCAGGTATATCATGATGCAGATTAGAAGTATATACGACATTAAATGTTCTTCACCAACAGAGCCTTCCATTTTCAGTCTACATCCTTTGTAAGGTAATTTGGAAATTTCAATACTTAGATATTTTACGAGTCAGAATAAGGTAAGCATGATTCCCGAATCTCATTGACCCTCCAAATTTTTTTCAATATATCACATGTACATGTCAGATCAGTTTCAATTAAGTTATTCATATGTTATCTGCCTTACATACTTATTACATTTCTTTGTACTAATGTCCCATCGTCGGGGCACTGCATTTATGCTTGCGGGTTTAGGTATCCAGTTTGAAGGGCTCTTATCATAGAGGGAGTTAATATCCAACTGAGGATTGGCAAAGCTCCATTTTATCTGGAGTACAACCGAGTCTAAAGGATATCATATTGTCATATGTATATATGTACTTGTGGGTAGGTCAGTGTCCTGTCCTGACCATATTTTGATGTCAGATACTCTTAGAGGCTTTGTACACACAGTTTTAATATGTGCATCATGCTAGAGGCCTTGATGGCCTGTGTGTATTTATGTTTTGAGTACGATGGATCATTGATACAACATTTTCCCACTTACAATTACACAGTATGAGTTGTGACTATGTTGGCCCATGATAGTTACAAAAAGAATCAGTTCAGCCAAGTCGTCCTATGTGTGTTCTATTTTTCATCGAATGATCATGAGTAGCATAGTAGCTCGCTCGGGCCATTACAACAACAGTGTCAGCCAAGCCTCTCTAGGTTTGGGGCGTGACACAAGCAATGATCTTGAATCAATTATACAATGTCAACCCTAGGCTCGTACTCCAAAACCCGTTAAAACTCACAAATCCCGAGCATCCATTATGATACGAGTCCAAATATATGTGTTTCACCCAAATCTACCCTCAAATCATCAATTTTAACTCAACAAAACCATAGTAAAAAATTCCCAAATTTCACCTTTAATTCATGTAAACTAGGTGTAGTAATCTGTGGATAATTAATATCTAACACCAAAATTTAGTAAAGATTATTTACCCCTTTAATTGTGGTGAAATCCTCTCCAGGAATCGCCTCTAGCCGAGCTCCACAACACCAAATAATAAAAAATGACCAAATCCTTCGAAATATAAAGTCTGCCTAGCATTTCACAATTGCAGTCCAAAATGTCGCATCTGCGATGCCGCATTTGAAGAATATCCATGGCAGTTGCGGAAGTCACTAATCTTCCAATCATCCCCTTCTATGGACCCTACCTTCGCACCTGCAAGCCCGCTTCTGCCGAAACCTATCGCTCCTGACAAGCTTATCTGCGCTCTAGTGCCGCATCTACGGACTTCCTCTACCAGGCCCAAATCTCGCACCTGCGCATCCAGGTTACATCTGCCACCAAACTTCCGCAGATGCGAACACACCAGAAGTCAGAAATCTCAGCAATGCTAACATAGTCCAAAATGATCTGAAATCAATCTGAACACGTCCCGGACCCCGTCCAACCACACCAACTAGTCCCAAAACATAATACGGACCTACTCGAGGCCTAAAATCACACAAAACAACATCAAAAGTACGATTTGCACCTCAATTCAAGCCTAAGGAACTAATGAATTTCTAATTTTCAAAACTCATGCCAAACCATGTCAAATCAACTCAGAATGAACTAAAAGTTTTCATACTAGTCCCAAATGACACAACGGACCTACTCTAGCTCCCGAAACCAGAATATGAACCCGATAACATCAAAAGTAAACTCTCATTCAAACCTATGAACCTTCCAAACCTTCAACTTTCTCCAAAAAGCACCAAATCAACCTATAGACCTCCAAATAGAAATCTGGACATACGCCCAAGTTAAAAATCACCATACAAACCTGTTAGAACCATCAAAATTCCATTTCTAGGCCATCTACACCAAAGTCAAACTCCGATCAACTCTTACAACTCAAGCACCCAACCTTGATACTAAGTGTTCCAATTCAACCCAAAACATCCTCAAAATCAAACTAACCAACTGTGTAAGTCATATAACAACAAAATACACATATGTAAAGAATCAAGTAGGGGAAGTAGGGAAAAAATAATCAAACCGACCAGCCGGATCATTATAGTGACACTTAGATTGCAAATGCGATCCCCATCCAATTTGCAAATGCGACGCTTCCTTCGCAAAAGTGAAATCCTAACCCCCAGGTTGCAAATGCGATGCTTCCTTTGCAAATGCGAGCCTTACATCGCAAATGCGAGGCTCACAATTGTGAAATGGTCTTAAGAAATGCGAGATCTGCAAGTTCAACACAACAAATTTTTTATAGCAGTTCAAAATATTCTAAAACACATTCTAATCTCACCGAGCCCCTTGGTATCCAATCCGAACATTCACACAAGTGTAATAACATCATAAAAATGCACTCGCTGTCTAAAATCTTTAAAATAATATCAAATATGAAATATCAAGAATCTATTATCAAAACTCGAGATTTTAACTTTAAAACATATTTTTCCAATTTTCCTATAGTGCGCCTAAACGGCCTGTTGTCACCCAGGACCCCACCCAGACATGCGTACAAGTCCAAAAATATCATACGAACCTACCAGAATTGTCAAAACATCAATCTGAGGTCATTTACCAAGAACATTAACCATGGTCAACCATAGCCTCATTTTAAGTTAAAAGTCACATCTCCTTTAAAATTTCACATATAAACTTTTCGGAAAACGGCAGGGACCACATACACAATTCATAAATCATAAAATAAAGCTACGAGAGGTCTCAAACACAAAAAAGGAGATAGTCCTCAAAATGACCTATTGGGTCATCAGACCTGCCCAAAAGGCCAAAGTTCAAGAACAGCTTCTTTCGGAGCCATATGCGTTATTGGCCTCATTTATATATGTGTTCAGAAATTTAAAATATATGTACATATATGATGTCGTGAGATAATTCCATATATTTTGACATAATTTACCCTACTTGCTTGTTGTTTGGATGATAATTTGTGCGACGATTGCGCTTAATATAGCTTATTTCATGTGTAGGAATGCTTGGACATGAATTTGAGAAAAGATGCACGAAATGGTGCCTCAGAGATACAAAATGGAGCAATAAAGGAAGACGTGCAAGGAAACAAAAATTCAGTTCCATAAACGGTGCCTTGCGTAGTAACAACAGTGCCATAGACAGTGCAAGACATTGTCCAGGGCACTGTCATTGGTGCCCCAGATAGTGCTTTGCGCCAAAATGACAGTGCTACCGACAGTGCAAGGCACTAACGATGCCAGCTGAGAAACGTTTAATTCCTCATTAGTGTTGGACATAGAAATTCGGACCCTACCCTATAAATACCCTGTAAAGTTAGTTTTTGAAGGGTTAGACATCATTAGAGAGGGTTAGACATCATTAGAGAGGGTTATACATCATTAGAGAGGGGAGACATCATTAGATATGGAATGAACCTAAGGAGGCAAAAGCACACAAGGAGCATGGCGGTGAATTCTTCTACTAGTTTTTTACTTTCTTCTTCCTATTTTCATTATTGGTTATGAATTCTAGTGTTTTAGTTTTGCATACTATTATGATAGCTAATTTTTTATCTAGGATTTTGATGAACCTTTTGTAGGATGAATTTTTGATACATTTTGATATAATTGAGTCTTTGAGTTTTTCTATTTGTTCAACTATGTGCTTATTTTAGTTAATTGAAGAGCTCTCAATTAACAGGGCCTATTTATTATGTATTGCTTAAAAAAGAGTACATATTTATGTAGTTATTGAACAAAAATACTCCTAACTTATATGAGAGATCAATACGACGTGTTTAAAAGCAGGATTAGAGATAATAAAGTTTTGACGTGATCATAGTGAGCGGTGAAAAAGTGTGAGCTAGCGTAGTTCGAGAGAATATGTCTAGTAAATTGTGGTAGTTGCTCGAGAGAGAATTACGACACCCGAAGTAACCACGATCGGTAGAGAATACTTGGGAAAAATTATAGAAGATGTAGCGGGAAGGATTCCGAAAATCATAACTCTAGACCTCCTTAATCTTTTCTCCAACCCGTAGTATCTTTAGTTGTTAGAATACTACTTTACTTTGTTAGTTAATTAGATATAAGCATCTTAATATTTATAACTTAGGAATTGTTCGAGCTTGTATTCTTAGTGATAGTAAAGAGTTGTATCAAAACCCTAGTTCTCTGTGGGATTCTACTCCGGAATTTTAGACCAGATTATATTAGTGGAGACCGCTTATCCTTTTTAGGACTAGAATTGGGCGTGATCAATATATTAATAAACTGCAAACTCAGTAGCATAAATGGATTGTAGGTTTAGTGGTAAGAAAGGAATTAGGAGAACACATGAATTTCAAATTTATGATCTATTTCTACTTGATCAATCTGCATTTGTTCTGAGTAGGCTCATTAAAAAGTAAAGAAGCACTCCTTATGACGAAGTTCATTTTACGTCTTACATCTCATATTTTGTAGCTTCTAGAATCCACCATTCCTATCGGGGAATCACCTTTACTTCTGAAGAAAGGGCCATCTCAAAAGATTTATGTCCCCACCCTCACCCTAGATAAATACTTTCTTTACCCAAAAGTTTGTCATTATTAAGCCATGGCAGGCTACTGCTAGTAATAGGTAATTAAAAAAAATTCATATTCACACTTACTCTGATCATTAGCTCAAATTAGGTTTAATTTATATTTCTCATTAGCTCTCATGTTTTCAAACTCCTGATAGAAAGTTGATAATGAAGGTTGGCCAGATAAACTGATGAACGCGTGTGATTTTCAGAAGAGACGATCAAAGCATGACGTATACTACTAGAAAATTGACACAGAAAGAAGGAAAAAAGGAAAATATTGAAAAATGGCTTGAAAACATGTATGTATAGGGTCAAATTGATTCATATTAAATGCTTAAGTTATTACATGACACGTGGAACCGAACAGAAGATAAAGCGAATGAAAACCAAGACCAATGATAACAACTTCGGTTGGTATCGGGTAGACGAAGGGAACACAGTCAACAGAAGGAAATAATAAAGAATATTCCTCCATATTAAATATGTAGCCATTGCAGACATATTTGGCATTCATTGCCTACCGTTACATATTCATCAATGACCCCCATTACTGTCATTTAGGAGGGGCTTAATCCTAGGATCTTGTTACCTAGGTATGGCTATAAATGGGAATTCAATAATAATTGTAACACATGAAATGTCTGACCAAACCTATGCTACACATTATTCTCAAGCTAAATAGTAATTTATTTTCTGTCTCATATTGTTCTTAACGATGTCTTCGGAAGCCTTGCTCCCAAAACCAGGCTGCTTGCTATTTGTTGCAATTTCAATGCTAAGTCTTATATTTTCATTTAATTTATTTATCGTTTTTGGATCAAATCATTTTCTTGTCTATAAACCACGCAACAAATTTAATTGTACTGTTTTACAGGTAGACAATTTGGCACCTACCATGGGACTTAGACAACTGTATAATTGAGTTGATCCTTGCATCTATTACTAACTTGTTTCATTCTTTGTTTCCTTGCAAAAATCAAAAAAAAAAAATGGAAGCTAGCGATGTCAACATCACACATAACGTTGAGGCAAAGAAAACCTGGCTTAACATAAGGATATAATTAGTGACACCCGCAACGATGGGGACGTAGAAACTCAGGTCCATGGCGGCCTTTATCCCCGACATGTGCGGGCCATGAATTCTCATAGCGTTGAGGATGAGCACGTTGCGAAAACAATAAGGATCTTGAGGGAGCAGAAAAAGGCCATCATGAGCCATCTCTCAAGGCAAGACCAGTCCATGAAGAAACTAAAATAGGCACTATCAGGTGCTTCCAACAATGCTAATGGAAGAGTCCCTATTCCACCCAATTCTCGCTCAAATCAAACAGCTCAAAGAGGTGATAACAATACCTCGAGGGGTGAATTCAGCTTCGACGGAGCTGGGAGGATCGGCAACAGATCCAGTAACGACAACGACAATGATCCCTTCAAAATTGAATCATGGGATTTACTGGGGAAATGAACGAGTGGATAAATCAGAACGTGAAAGAGTTCCACGCTTGAATGTATCAAATTTAGGGTGCACCACTAGTGTTGAAGGGCCTGGACTCTAAGAAGTACACCCAATTGCCATTCAAACCTAGTGTAGCACCAGAACTGATTCTAAAACGGTTCAAAATGCCGTACATACCGAAGATTTATGGGACTTCGGACTCTCAGGAACACATCACAACTTATACAATGGCGGTTAAAGAAAATGACTTGGCCCAACATGAGATTGAGTCGATGCAGCTGAAGAAATTCGGTGAAACCCTCACGAAGGGGGCCTTAACATGTAATTTAATTCTATCCAAACACTCAATAGATTCCTTTGAGATGCTCACAGATTATTTCATCAAGGCACATGCCAAGGCCAGGAAGGTCCAGGCCCGAAAGATGGACATATTTAAAATTTCGCAAGGAGAGTTTGAATTTCTTTGTGAGTTCCTGATCAAGTTCCAGAAAGAAAGGATGTGGTTATCGGTCGTGCCGGATGAATGAGTAGCAGAGGCATTTAACAAGGGGTTGAAACCAGGGAGCTCTGATGCCTCTTGGAAGCTGAAAGAAGTCCTGTTCGAGTTCCAAGAAACTACATGAGTAGATGTCCTTAACCGTTATGAATAAAAATAAGGATAGAAGATGATCAGCTCGGGCTTCCGGCATCAACCAAGGGCCGAGTTCGAGAAAAGAGCAAGGATAAATAAAAAGATGATTTTGATGCAAATCGATGATCTTCTAAGGGAAGATTCTTTCCCTATGAGAGGGCTAAAGGACGCAACAACAAAAGGTTCCAGTTGGTCGATAGGTTCGCCCTCGATAGAAAAGCTGGCCGCGGATGAAATAACAGGTCGTTGCAAGACAAAGAGGTATTGGGTTCCCGAGATTCAACTTTTCCTAGACTGTTAGAGTATAATTTGAATGTTAGCATAGTGGAGCTGGTATCAGAAATGAGAAACATCAATGAAGCATGATTATTGAGGTCAAAAAGATCCGCTCCCAACCAGAGGGATCCTAATTTATGGTGCAAATATCACGGAACTCATGGCCACCGAACATATGACTACCAGCATTTTTGCATGAGGAGGTGGAAACTTTGTCAAATAATGGCCATATTAGGGAATTCATAAGAGATGGGGCCAAGAACAATTACAGTCGTGGTCGAGATAACAAGGAACCCTCGAAGATAGGGGAAGAACCTCCTTAACTAACGATCAACATGATTTTTTTTTTTGGGGGGGGGGGGGGGACGAGATCAACGGTGTAACTTTCTTGATATACAAGAAGAGAAAGGTATTAGTAACTCATAACAAGAGACTTCAGGAAGTCGCTGAAGATGACATCACCTTCACGGAAGAAGACATGGATGGAATTGTTCTTCCGCACAATGATGCCCCAGTAATTTCTCTTAACGTTATAGATTTCAAAATTAAACGTGTTTTGGTTGACCTAGGAAAATCAGCCAACATCATTCAATGGAGTGTATTGGAAAACCCAAACTTATCGGAAGCATCATTCCAACAACAAAGTTTCTCACAGGGTTCAACTTAGCGACTGTGACAACCCGGAGGGAGATCTTACTGCCTACGAATGCTGAAGGGGTAACGAAGACCACCTTATTTGAAGTGGTAGATGGAGACATGGGCAACAACATAATTCTCAGCAGGCCATGGTTACACGAGATGAAATTCGTGCATCAACATATCACCAACTACTGAAATTCTTGACTCCGGAGGGAATCAAACAAATAAGAGGAGGTCAACCGACAGCGAAGGGAATGAATGCAGAATCAGTTTCAAGCTGCTAAGGGAAGGAATTTAATGCATAGTAATTAGAGGAACTGACGCCTACTCTTGAACCAGGTGAAGATGACCAGGGGGAGTCGTCGGAATCCCACCAGGTACCAAGGTATTTTTAGGTATCGGAAGAAACAGACATGACCAAGTCCACAGCAGAAGAACTAGAACAAGTGGCTTTGTTCCAAACATTCCTAGAAAGAAAATTCCACTTGGGGACAAGACTCAACCCCAAGCTCAGGTAAGGATTTATTGATTTTATTAAAGCTAAAATTTATTGTTTTGCATGGTCGCACATTGATATGACAGGTATCCCATTAGAGGTGGTCGTGCACAAGCTAAGACTTGACTCATGCATCTCACCGGTAAGGCAGAAAAAGCGCTCAATAGTCGAGGTTAAAAACACGTTTGTCAAAGAAAGGGTAACTCGATTACTTGATATCGGTTCAATCCATGAGGTAAAGTATCCTGACTGCCTAGCTAATGTATTTGTAGTTCAAATGAAGAATAATAAATTTTGAATCTACGTAGATTATAAGGACTTGAATAAGGCGCCCCCGAAAGACTCATTCCCGCTGTCGAACATCATTTTGATTGACGCCACGACCAGGCACGAGTTAATGACTTTCCTTGATTCATATTCCAGGTACAATCAAAAAAATTCCTCGTTCATAAAGAACTTTGGCACATATTGTTATAATGTGATGCTCTTCGAGCTTAAAAACGATAGAGCCACTTATTAGAGGCTCATGAACAAGATGCTCGAAAAACAAATAGGTAAAACAATGGAGTATACAAGATGATATGTTGTCCATGTCTTTGAATGCAGGTGACCACTTAAAACACCTCTAGAAAACCTTCGATATCCTAAAGAAGCACAACATGAAGCTCAACCCCGAGAAATGCGCGTTCAGAGTTATCTTTGAAAATTCTTGGGTTTCCTGGTGTCATAAAGTGGGATCGAGGTCAATCCCGATAAGACCAAAGTCATCGAGGACATCCCCGACCAGCAGACAAGAGTGAAAAAATTCCAATGGCTAACCGGAAGATTGGCCGCTCTAAGCAGGTTTTGTTCTCGGCCTTCGGGAAAATGTCAGCACTTCTTCTCACTTCTGAAGATGAAGAACAACTTCTGGTGGACTCTAGAATGCCAATGCCTTAAAAGAACTGAAATGTTATCTATCAAGTCCTCTGCTACTGTTACATCCCGTACTTTAATATTACAATGAGTCGTAGTAATTCATATGAGCTTGAAGGGATTAGGACCATTCATGAGGTTATAAAGGATTTCTGACTATGTTATTGTAAGACCCCGTAAGTTCAACAACCTTGATACTGTTATATACATTTGATATGATATTTTGAGTGGAACATTTTTGAAAAAGAAGGTTTGAAAAATATGATTTTATATAGTTATTAATATTACTACTTTTGAATATGCTTTGAACTATACACATAATATGAGAAAGTTTATGAGATTTTCTGTATTGTAAAGATAGAAATTATTTTCTCACAAGAAAAAAAGGTTATCTTTTTACCATTTTAAGAATTGAGCATACGAAAATTTGTACTCTTTATATGAGATTAGGAAAATTAGAAGTTGAGAAAATATATGCATTTTTACATGGATGTTTTAATGAAAAATAATGTGTGTATTGATTTTATAAGGTACCATGATTTATTAATATTTTAATAGTTTAATAGTAGTACTTTAGGATGAGGACAAGACTATTTTTGAGGTTATAATTATTTATGCTATTTATAACAAGTGATAAGTATGTGTCATGAAGTTCATAGGGTAAACGAATTGAAAAAATGAGTTTCGTCGAAATTTGACATTTATACAATCCAAGCTATAATACCCGGCATTTGTATTTATGAACTAGTGCCATACAAGGTACCACATGATCATGGTAGTAAGGTGTATACAGTATGTTAAAGGTGAGTTGTATAATTAATAATATTTGGTGGAAGATTAACTAATTAGTTACAAGCTTTGGATAAGCTTAAATAAGTCCCAACGTGGCAGCAAGTGCCATTCTTAATCAACCAAACAATGACTCTTTGAATTAAGATTTTAGGTCGCCTACTTCGAAAAAATGGTTTGCCAAGTCACCTTACAAAGTGAGGACCACACCCAAATATTAGAAACCCCTTTTAAATTCACTTATATATCTACAATATAATGGAAAGGTTTACCAATTCATACAAGACTTCTTAAATTCAAAGAGAGATACTTGTATCTCTAAAAGATAATGAAGGAAAGTTTCAACAGTTCTTACAAGATTATATGATAGCAACATGATTTTCTATAACAAAAATTTATACAAGACTACTTAGTACTATAGCAACGTGAGATTTGCGATTCTAAGGAAGTACGGTGCAATCTTTCTCAAGAATATCATACAAATTTTTCTCTACTTCGATCTGCCGTTACGTGCTTTGTCGCAATTAACGTGTGTTAGAGATATATTTAAGAGAATCGGATCAGGTATATTAAGGCTATCCCTTATTTACTTTTGTCATGATCCAAGTAACGATACATAAATATAGTGTTATTCCATAAGTGGTTCTACTCTTAGCAGTTAAGAATGTCTATGTTATTCATACCTGTAAAAATATATTCAAGCATGTCTAAGTACGTTACTAAGTCCCTATTGAGGTATATGATAAAAATGTTAATGTTTATAATATAGTGATACATGCGTTTACTACCGTGCTACAACCGGTCGGGCAGTCATGCATTTACCATCGGGCTACGGTCGGTCGGGCAGTTACCACCGGTTGGGCAGTTTTGATGTTTCATTATTTACCACCGGTTGGGCAGTTATGCATTTACCTTCGAGCTACTGCCGGTCGGTAAGTTACCACTGATCAGTTGGGCATTCATGCATCATACGATATGGATAATAGAAATAGTCTCAAAGGGAAGCATTATATATATGAGTATAATAAGTATGCATATACGATGACACTTCAGAGATTCAGGTTGATTCTTATATGTATTTAGTTAATATTGATTTATTGTTATGTTTCAGTTTCGCCTTACATACTCGGTACATTATTCGTACTGACGTCCTTTCATTAGGGACGCTGCATTCATGCCTGCAGGTATAGGTAATCAATTTGACGAGCCATCATAATAGACGAGGTTAACATCAGTGAATGATTGGTAAGACTTCATCTCATTCGGAGTGCAACCAAGTCTATGAGTCATCGTATTAGAGTTTTGCTACACACTTATGGGTAGGTTGGTACCCTATCCCATTTGATGTCAAATAATCTTATAGGCTTTGTAGACATAGGTTTATTTTGTACAATATGTCAAAGACCTTGACGGCCCATATGTATTCATGTTTTAAGAACGATGGTTCATTGACACAATGCTTGCCCACTTATAGTTATAAATTACAAGTTTTGGCCATTTTGTCCATGGTAGTAAAAAATAAAATGATTTAAAGAGTGGTTCGCTCGGGATAGTACGACATTGGGTGCCAGTCACGCCTTTACAGGTTTGGGAGCGTGAAAACTACTATCAAAACCGGGGAAGGCGAACAATTGTTGATATACTTAGCGGTCTCGGAGATAGCGCTAAGTGTCATTCTAGTCCGTGAGGATGAAGGTACGCAATCTCCTATCAATTATGCTATCCAAATTTTTTCGGGAGCGGAGACTCGTTATCCATACCTCAAAAAACATGCTTTAGCTCTCGTAGTCACCTCTCGAAAGCTTAAGCATTATTTTCACTGATACTTGATAATCGCGGTGACAACTGTTCCCCTGCGGAATGTCCTTCACAAACTTGAGTTGTTAGGTCGGCTGGCCAAATGGGTAGTTGAAATTAGTGAATTTTATATTGATTATAAGCCCAGGATCACGATCAAATCACAAGTTTTGGCCAACTTCGTGGCCGATTTCAGTCCCGGGCTACTGGCTTTGGTCGCAAAAGAAGTAGTGATGGTATAACGACCCGGTCGGTCGTTCCGAGAGTTTAGCCCTGTTTTCCCCCATTTCTGCTTCATTTTAGGTGGTTCAGCTTCATTTATGTGTGTTGGGTCGGTTGGTTCGGATTCATAGTGGTCATGGTGAGAATTGAGGCATTTAGTCTCTCAAGGTAGCCTAATAGTTGAGAAAGTCAACTGGGAGTTGACTTATTTGTGAACGAACTCGGAATACGTATTTTATGGCTCGGATGGTTTTTTTAGGTGAATTGGGACTTAGGAGTGTGTTCAGAATGGAGTTTTAATGTCCGGTGTAGAATTAGGCTTGAATTGGCGAAAGTTAGTTTTTGGCGATTTCCGGTCGACAGTGGAAAATAGGCTATCGGGGTCGGAATGGAATTCCGAAAGTTGGAACAGACCCATAATATCATTTTGAGTATGTGTGCAATATTTCAGGTCAATCGGAAGTGTTTTGGTTAGTTTCGACGTCGTTGGCAAAATATGGAAGTTTCAAAGTTCATAGGCTTGAATTTGATGTAATTTTGGCGTTTTCATGTTGTTTTTGGTGTTTCGAAGGCTCAAGTAAGTTAGAATAATGCTATGGGGTGTGTTGGTATGTTTGGTAGGGGCCACGAGGGGCTCGGGATTGATTTTGGATGGTTGCCGGAGTGTTGAACTTGGAAATTTTGTAGCAAATGGCTGCTGATGGGAGTTTCTGGTGTTGGCCGCACCTGCGGATTGGTAGCCGCATGTGCGATGTCGCAAGTGCGAAAGGCCATACGCAGGTGCAAAAGGAGTCTAGGCCGGGGAAATCCGCATGTGCGAAGAGATGGCCGCACCTGCGAAGCCGCAGGTGCGGAGAAGGGTCGCAGGTGCGAGAATTTGGTCCATTAGTGGAATTGCACAGATGCACACCTGGGACGGCAGGTGCAGGTCCGCAGGTGCGATTTAGTGTCCGCATGTGCGGAAATGCTGGCAGAACAGTATAAAAGAGGCCTCCATGAAATTTTGTTCATTCCACCATTGTTGCATGCGGTTGGAGCTCTTTTGAAGGCAAATTGAAGAGGAAATTCGTGGTTATTCAATGAAGGTAAGTTCTCGGGTTAATAAAAATCGTTTCTATGTTATTTTGTTCAGATTAGGCTTGTATTTGAAGGATTAAAGTAAGAAAAGTTTGGAAATGGGAGGAAAGAGTTGGGAATTTCTTTTGGCAATTTTAGTGGGCAATTATGGTCCGATTTTGATGTTCATTGTATGTACGGTCTCGTGGGAGGATAAGGGTTCTTGTGATGTAAATTTTATCGGATTTCAAGACATGGGCCCGGGGCTCGGATTTGGCCGAATTTCGAGATTTTTGTATAAATTGATAGTTTTCGATTGGGTTGAGTTCCTTTGGTATATATTGATGATGTTAAAATGGTTTTGGCTAGATTCGGAGCAATCGAGATCCAATTTGAGAGGCAAGAGCATAGCAGACTAGTGTTGTGGCCCGGTAGAGGTAAGTAATGGTTATAAATCTTGTCCTGGGGGTATGAAACCCCGGACTACATAATTCTCACTGATTTTAGAATGGCGCAAATGTCGGATGAAGAGTATATGGCGCAAACAGATTTTTGGATTTAGACTAAGTCCACTCCGCGGCAACTAACGAGTTGCATATTTTACTCAAAACCTTATATTAAATTATATTCTAAAGATTGTTGAAATATTTGGGCTATAAGTCGTGTTTGGGGCCTCGTGCCGATCTGTTTAGACCCCTTGGGGGCTTTTTACTGTTGTTTTTCCTCACTATTTATTGATGATTTCACTCAGCCACATTGTGCTTCCTATTTTCGAAACTCAACCTGATTTACACTACTTTGAGATTTAAAAATGATGTTTTGGGTCGAGTACCTTTCCTGAGTGAGGTCGAGGGCCTGATTGTGAGGATATGATACGCCTCTCTGGAGTCTACACACACACCCAGTGAGCGCATCGAGTGCCGAGTCCCGAGTGACGAGTGATTGGGAGGCATGAGTGACTGTGAGGTGCTGAGTGACTGATTACGAGTGATGTGAGGTATGCCTGAGGGGCTGATTATGAGTGATTGTGAGGCATGCCTGAGGGGCTGATTATGATACATGTTTTGCCCGAGGGGCTACATAATATTTTACTACTTTCACTCTGAGCTTATGAAATATGTTTTTCCCAAAGGGCCTCTATATGATTCATTTAATTTTCATACTAAATCTTTCGGTTTGAAGTTGTTGAAAATATACATTCTTCAAAGGATTTTTCTGAAGTTGGTTTTAAGGCATGATGATTTCATATATCTATGTTATATTGTTGGAAAGAAAGGTTGTGCATCTTGTGAATTGATGACATTGATTTTATGTGTTTCTTGCTGCTCAGACCTGACTCATTTTCATTACTACTGAGTTGGTGTACTCACATTACTCCCTGCACCTTGTGTGCAGATTCAGGTGTTAGGGCAGGGTGAGCTGTCTATCTGTTCCAGAGATTCTCGGAGGTTTGCGAGGTAGCTGCATGCGTCCGCAGTCCTCCTCCCTCTCCTGCTTACTATTAGAGAATTTATTTTCTTTTGAGTTGTATATTTTATGTAGATGCTCATGACCAGTGACTCCGGGTTCTCGGGGGTTGTATTTAATATTCAGTATAGCTTTAACTGTTTTATAAATGTTTAAAGGAAACCTTTATGGGTAATCAGTATAGTAAAGATGTAAATGGAAGCTTATTATGATTCGAGTGTAGCTTTGGCTGGCCTACTTCCACGATAGGGTCCATCACGACTAGCTTAGATTTGAGGTCGTGACAGTTTGGTATCAGATAGTTACATTACATAGGACTCACCGGTCATGAGCAGGTTTAGTAGAGTCTTGCGGATCAGTACGGAGACGTCTGTACTTATCTTCGAGAGGCTGCAGAACCCTTAGGAAAAATCTCACATTCTTGAATTCTTGTCGTGCGAATCCATTGTATTCAGCCAAGAGCATAACTCTTGAATTCCTTCCATGTATTTGAACACGCACGAGAGTGCTTGGTATCATCTGTGCATCGACGGCTTGTGGCTTCCATGGATGAGATGTGATTTTGGCATATTGGTAATGGGCCAGTCTGGAGGACTTGAGGCCGGATTCATTCTGTGGCTTGATTGCTGAGATTTTTGTTGTATGGGCACATGTAATTGGGAACTTGTATGTCCGTTTGTGTTCTTATTGATGAGAATTGGTGACTAGATGCCTATGTGGTGGGTGTGATTTGATGGTTAGATGTGTTCAGACTGTGAATTGTGTCAAAAGGGTTGGCTGGAAATGTGGCAAGATTTATTGAGTGTTTGATTTCTGTCCCGATTAGGTATATGGCCTTGAGTTGTGAGTATGTTGGAAGACCTTTCATGTTGTGTAGTTGTGGAGTGAAGCGGATCTTTCTGTTGGGTTATGAGTTCCTGGTGATATCATTTTGAGTTGATCATTTTCCCCAGTAACGTTCATGTATTTGATTAACAGTGTATTCCAACCGTATTAGCACTCATTGTTATTGTATTCATTGATGGCGTCTTGGAATATTCGTGTAGCCAGGAGTAACATACCCAGTATCTGAGGATGGCATTATGAGGATTCAGGGAGGAAAGGCTCTATGCCAATTCTCCGAGTGTGAATTTTGGCTCGGTTCAGTAGCATTCTTAGGACGTGTGGTGTCTAGTGAGGGTATCTATGTGGTCAGACATGTGTGGGTAGAGCTTCCAGAAGCTCGAGATTTCTGTGACCACCGCTCCAGTGTTAGTTCTGCCATCAGCTTCAGGTTTTTATCGCGTATTGTGGTGCCTCGAGGGTAGGCGTTGTTTGTGTTTAGATGCAGGAAGGTGTAGTGATTGCATGATAGTTCTGGTCTTTATAAGTGTATGGAGAGATATCAGTTGAGGCTAAGCGGGCAGGGGTATCTCCTGCGGGTTGTCCCAAGGTGTGTGGTCCCTATGTAGTTCTGTAATAAGTTCTTTTCTACTAGTAAATGATATATGTCGTAATTGGAGTCTAGATCGCTTGTGGAAGTTGGCGTGACTATTGCAATGGTGAATGCGAGATTTGCAGATAACTTGAGAAATCGGGATCCAATTTGAGGGGCAAGAGCATAGCAGACTAGTGTTGTGGCCCGGTAGAGGTAAGTAATGGTTATAAATCTTGTCCTGGGGGTATGAAACCCCGGACTACATAATTCTCACTGATTTTAGAATGGCGCACATGTCAGATGTCGAGTATATGGCGCAAACTGATTTTTGGATTTGGACTAGGTCCACTCCCCGGCAACTAACGAGTTGCATATTTTACTCAAAACCTTATATTAAATTATATTCTAAAGATTGTTGAAATATTTGGGCTATAAGTTGTGTTTGGGGCCTCGTGCCGATCTGTTTAGACCCCTTGGGGACTTTTTACTGCTGTTTGTCCTCACTATTTATTGATGATTTCACTCAGCCACATTGTGCTTACTATTTTTGAAACTCAGCCTGATTTACACTACTTTGAGATTTAAAAATTTTGTTTTGGGTCGAGTACCCTGTTTTACTGATTCGCCCGAGGGGCTTTTTGAGAGGTTCTGCTGAGTGAGGACGAGGGCCTGATTGTGAGGATATGATACGCCACGAGGTGGATTGATATTAGTGTTTGGGCTGAAGGAACCCCTCCGGAGTCTGCACACACCCCCAGTGAGCGCACCGAGTGCCGAGTGACGAGTGACGAGTGATTGGGAGGAATGAGTGACTGATTACGAGTGATGGTGAGGCATGCCCGAGGGGCTGATTATGAATGACTGCGAGGCATGCCCGAAGGGCTAATTATGATATATGTTTTGCCCGAGGGGCTACTTATGATTTTACTACTTTCACTCTGAGCTTATGAAATATGTTTTGCCCGGGGGGCCTCTATATGATTCATTTAATTTTCATACTAAATTTTTTGGTTTGAAGTTGTTGAATACATTCTTCAAAGGACTTTTCTGAAGTTGGTTTTAAGGCATGATGATTTCATATATTTATGTTATACTGTTGGAAAGAAAGAGTGTGCATCTTGTGAATTGATGACATTGATTTTATATGTTTCTTGCTGCTTAGACCTGATTTATTTTTATTACTACTGAGTTGGCGTACTCACATTACTCCCTGCACCTTGTGTGCAGATTCAGGTGTTAGGGCAGGGTGAGCTGCCTATCTGTTCCAGAGATTCTCGGAGGTTTGTGAGGTAGTTGCATGCGTCCGCAATCCTGCTCCCTCTCCTTCTTACTGTTATAGAATTTATTTTCTTTTGAGTTGTATATTTTATGTAGATGCTCATGACCAGTGACTTCGGCTTCTCGGGGGTTGTATTTAATATTCAGTATTGCTTTAACTGTTTTATAAATGTTTAAAGGAAACCTTTATGGTTAATCAGTATAGTAAAGATGTAAATGGAAGCTTATTATGATTCGAGTGTATCTTTGGCTGGCCTAGTTCCACGATAGGCGCCATCACGACTGGCTTATATTTGGGGTCGTGATAGATGGTGTCGGAGACAACATTAGGAGTTTGTACCCTATTCACAGATGAAGCTTCCAATGTGAAAGGATCTGGGCAAGGGGTGGTCCCGATCACACCTTCGGGAGAAACCTTGAGGCAAGCCATAAAATTTTTTCCTTTGACTAATAACGAAGCCAAGTATGAGACATTGATTGCAGGAATCGAATTGGCTCGGGGACTTGGCTCCGAGGTCATAGAAATCAAATGTGATTTGCAGCTCGTGGTAAACAAATTTTATGAGATCTTTGACACAAAGGAGGAAAGTATGCTACAATACGTGATTAAATTTCAAACTTCACTCATACGGTGTTGACGACCAATTTTGACCCTTTCTTTTAAAATTAATTTATTTATACTTAATAATTCACAATTAATATTTTCAATTAATAACACCTATTTTTACAAGATAATAATTTTGAAATTGATAAATCAATGTTATAACACCTATTACATCACATAGGTTTTATAATTAATTTAATGAATTATTCCTTAATTTTTAATTACTTAGATTACTATGCTAATAATTCGGAACTAGTGTTACAATTTAGAAAAATAAAGTATTTTATAAATAATTAATTACAATAATTAGTAGTATATTTGATAATTATAATTTTTACTACGTTTTATTGAACATAATTAAGTTTGTTTAATTCACTTTCAAAAGGGATTAAAAGGCTAAAGGCTATAATTGCAGTTATTTTATTAATCAATTCTAGTCAAAAAGTCAAGCCCAATCCGGACCTGACCTAGTCCAAACACCCCTTCCTTTTCACTTTGGCAATCCATGCCACTCCCTGTAAACCAATAGCGGTGCGCCATGCCACCCATCCCAATCACTCACATAATGAACACAGTTAATCCAGGCCGTCCATCTCATAGATCAATGGCTCCAAATTTATCTCCATTTTCTCTTCAATTTCAATACCCCATCAAACTTAATCGTGGCCGTTGAAAATAGGATATCTAATGACCCTCACATTTTCTCCTTAAAAACTCTTAAACCCAAAATTATCAGGGCCAAGATCAACGGCCCAATTCCCTTCTCTTAACATTGTCCCTAGAGACGGATTACCCAACCCCAAAACGCTAAATGATTTCACCAAAGACCCCGTCCCCTTTATTTTTCCTCTCTATATTCTCTTAGACTTCATGACCAAATCAGTCACAGACATTGCACGTCACACATGTTGACTGCAAATCATTATTTCTGCTTCCCTATCCGCGATTCTCGCAGGTATCTCCCCATTTTGTCATATGAATTTGAAGTCTCTAGTCTTCTGACTTAGACTCAAAGATAAGACTTCAAATCTTCAGATCTTCTGTTGTTGCAACGCAATTAGAGCATGCACGATCATTTCATGATGTTTATTCGAAACAGAGGTCAAATGCAATGGCCTATGGATTTTGGGTCTTAGTACGAATGTTTTCTCTCTCATGTGACGACTTTCACCTACTCAGGTAAGACTCTCAGATATATTTTTGTTTACCCATTCTGATTTCACTTGATTGTGCTTGCATAACCACTCATGCGTCACTCTCCACTATCGATTTGAATCTATGAAACCCTAGGACTTCAACAACCACTATAAATTGGGACTTTTAATATTTTTACCGAACACACAACAAGATATACACGTGAATTACATATAGCATCAGAGAATTTAATACACAATATAGTTTTTTAGGAAATTTCAATAAATGTCTAAGTTCTTGATCAATTTCTGCTTTTCCTTTTCTTTCTGGTCTTGAGTTTGTTACCGATTGAGAGCATGATCTCTTGGCTTCCTAAAGGCTAATTTGAACACTCATTTGGTTTGATGCCCCAAAATAATTCAGTAAAACTTCGACCTTGTTCTTCATTATTAGTTCAAGTTGCTGAACATGAACTGCTGAATGATGTTATTAACAATGTGTTCATTTTATTTACTGTTTTGTGTGTTTATTAATGACTGTAAGTAGATTATTCGATTATGAATTTCTTTAGGTCCTTGAAATAACAATTATGTGTTGATGTTGATATGCATTTGATGATTCATGTTCACTATTAACTTTAAAACTGCGAAAGAACTTCTTAGTGTTCGTAATATCTGGTTTCAAAACTCTCTAGTGTTCTATTAGCACTATTATGATTGTTATGTTAATATGCATTGAATGTTATTTTGTTGTTAATTTAATAACCTAGACTTGAAAAAAGTATGAATCTATTCAGTGTGAAAATTAGATTGTTACCTTACTTTAGACACACTATCTCATGACCTTCAAACTGTTCTTATCTATTTGACTTGCCTCCGTGATTCTGTTAATTACCTGATTGAATTCATGACTGTTCATGTAAGCATGACCTAAGCTAGCTAATTCCTCGTGTATACTCTGAGATTTCTCTAAACTTAGTTTAAGCTATGAAGTATGGATAAGATTTATTTGAATTATGATGACATATTTGATTGAGTTAAAGTGTTGTTACTAAGTCCCATACAAGACTCACTTGACAAGTTTTCCCCAAAGAGGTGATACCCTTACCTTTTTCCTGAAGCTCATATGGTGATCCTGTTAGTAATACTTTCATAATATGAACCCTACTAAGTGTCCTTTGTGTGTGTTCTTATTATTATGCACTCATTTTTATTCTTTAATGCTTTTGTTTGTCCTTCATGATGCCCCACATGCCCACACTGTCTTGAAACTTTACGAAGCTCTCTTAAATGGATTAAACTCACCTCGTGAACTCTAAAGAGAATATCTAGTTGCTACTGCTTGGATATAACATCATGCTTTGTTCTCAATGAGATTAGTTTGAAGTTAAAACTCTTAGAAATAAGTGATTATGTAATTGATTTTAAAGTTAAGAAATACTGACATTTGAGGACTCTGTTAGTATTTTAGGAACTCTAATTGATTTTCTGAACCTGCGATCTTGTTAATATCTTTTGAAGTTCTAATTACAGCCTGCTAATTTGTAATCATGTTAATACTTCTAGAAGTTCTAATATAGGTTGTGAACATGTAACCCTGTTAATACTTTTAAAAACTCTTATTGTAGTTTGGTATCTATGATAATACCTGTAGAAGTCCTAACTGTGGATTGCTGTTTTGAATCTCTGTCAATACCTTTTGGATGTTCTAATTAAAGTCATTAACACGTGCCTCTTAATTAAAGTTATTGAGTTGTATCTCTAGTTGAAGTTGTTAATCTATGTCTACATTAACACCCTTTAGGAAGTACCAGTTTTAGTGGTTAACCTGTAATGCTTCTTGGAAGCCTTAATTATAATTGTCAATCTTCCTTCTCCTAATCCGCATTAGAAATATAATTGAAGTTATTGGTCTATATCGTTTTTAATACTTTTTTTAGGATTTTAACTAGTATTGTTAACCGGCGTATGTGCTAGAAGACAAGACATAAGTTAAAATCAATCTTTGATTAGTGAAATTGAAGGTTGATAAATGTATATGTGCTCATAAACTGTTGCAGACTTGAACTATGTACTCTTTTTATCCTTAAGATATATGATCTCAAGTGTTTGGTTCTTTAACGGTTATATGATAATTTCCCTGCCTCTATGTATGATTGAAGTTGTTTTCTTTTGGACCTGCTTAACATGTTACTCATAGTGAATCACCCTCATGTCTTTGAAATATGGTTATAACAATGTGAATCGGTTGTCATGTAGTCCTATAATCTTTTGCTTTAGCTATCATGGGAAAGGTATATATACTTTTGTGTTATGATATCACTGTGATGTTGGGATTTATATTGAAAGTCCCTCATTGGCACTTTGAAAATAGTACGAATGTTTTCTCTCTCTGATAGCCACCAGCCCTAACAATATCATTAGTCACCCTTATCTCTCTGATAGCTATCTGTATCACCTCGCCCTAACAATATCTTTAGCCACCCTCATCTCTCCGGTAGGCACCGATATCACTCCATATAATAGCCACCCTTATCACTCTGCCCGTATAATAACACAATATTCACTCCGTACATTCAAAAACATTGAGATGCCACCCTTATGCCACGCATAACAACACCACTGAAATCACACCCTTATACTCCGCATAACAACAACCAAATCCCACAAAAATTCACAAATGCTAACATCACAACTACACGACGTATCAACTAATAACACAAGTGCCCATAAGCCACAACCTTTCCAAAGATCCAACAATATCGATATTTTCACAACAAATAGACCACGACTCAAACACAATGTGTGTAAAATCTAAATGGCCTCAACATCTCAAAAGTGAAACAAAATATGTAGAAGTGACCCCGCACCTGTGCTCGAAAATGTGCAGATGCGACGCATCATAACCAGACTTGCCCAAAAACATGAAAACAATTCGAGACTCGTCCGAAACACACTCGGGACCCTCGGGACCCCGTCCGGACATACCAACAAGTTCCATAACATAATATGGACCTAATCGAGGCCTCGAAACACATCAAAAAAGTCAAAAATATGAATCACACCTCAAATCGGACTTAATGAACTTATGAACTTTCAACTTCTACAGTTCGCGCCGAATCATATCAAATAAACTCATAATAACCTCAAATTTTGCATGCAAGTCCTAAATGACATAAAGGAGCTATTCTAACTCTTGGAATCACAATCCGGACATGATATCCACAAAGTCAACTCCTGGTCAAATCTCTTAACCTTCAAAACTTTCAACTTTCCATTTTTTGCCAAAATGCATCAAAGCAACCTACGAACCTCCAAATCCAAATCTGAACATCCCCTAAGTCCAAGATCACCATACGAAGCTATTGGAATTATCACAATACCATTCCAGAATCATCTTCATAAAAGTCAAAATTCGATCAACTCTTTTCACATAAGCTTCTAAAACAAGAATTGTTCTTCCAAATCAATCCTGAATCATCAAAAATTCGAACTCAACCACAAACGCAAGTCATAATACATAATATGAAGCTTCTCGAGATTGCAAGCCACTAAAAGGGACGCTAATTCTCAAAACAGTCGGCCGGGTCTTTACATCTTCGCATTAAAAATTTAGGGGGTAAATAGAATGATAATACGATAATTTGATTGCAATGAAAATCGGGACTGCGAGACCTACGAACAATTATATCTTATCGGGACCGGGGACTGCATAGCTAGCCCTGTATAAACAAGTTGTACTAATTAGCCACATGTATTCATTGTTTTCTTTTCTTTCAGCAAACGGATGCTTATGTTCTTTTGAAGATGGAAGGAATAAAATGAAGTCCTTTTACTCTTATCTTGTTTCTTGTCCAAACGATGAATTGATAAGAGGGATGAACACGAAACATCAAATTCTAGTGCTGGAATGAACACAAAATATCCTCTTCAAGAGCGCCGTAAACATAAGAGGGCCCTCTCTTACGAAACCCTCCTAGTAAAGGGTAGGCAGCGGAAGAGTTTATGCCCGAAACCCAAAAGCTATCGGAAGAAAACACGCATGAAACCATACTTAATTCGAAAAAAAGGAATGAACTTTGCACAATACCTAAACAAAATGTCCTTTTTATTTATCAAACATGCCAAGCGGCACAAATACAAAGATACAAAAGAAGACAACAAAAGAAAAGAAAGCAAAACGGCCAACCTTCGTCGCCACCGACACTCGGGGAAGAAGCATCTATGTCCCCGAGGGAAGTAGGAGAATATGCCATCGGTGTAGGGTCTGGGCCTTCATCATCACTCTTTTCAAATTCCTCCTTGGTTACCAAAAACTCGGAATCGAGACTAGAAGAGTCAGTTGTATCAGGCTGAGCCGGGAGGCATTCTCGAGCAGTTAATTCCACCGTTCGAGCCTTGGCAATCTCATCTTCGATTTCAATAACGCCCATTTTGGCCTCTTCCAAGGTTTTCCTCCTCATGTGGTACATAAAGTGTGTTTTTTCGATGATGAGGGAACCCTCTTGGTGCCGAAGTTTTTCTTTAAGCCTATCAACCTCGGTCAAAAGGACATCCCGCTCGGATCTCATGGCACTAAGGCTAAGATCAAGATCACGGATTGTGATTATGTGAACCTTATTTTATTCCATGATCTTCTTATACCTATCTTCCGTCTGGGCCCGCTTCTCCTCGGCAGCAGGACCCTCTTCAGCTTTGGAGTTCAAAGCTACCTCTAAACTAGTTGCTCGTTCAATGGAGGCAGACTCACGCTCGGTAGCAGCAAGGGTAGCATCCTGAAATTCAGCCCACCTAGCCTTTGCATCCTAAAGTTGTGCATGAAGCTGAGTGGCTTCTTCACTGTGAGCCATCTCATCTTGCTCACTCTGTTGCAACCTGGCCTCGAGCTCCGACCCTTCAGCAGCCTTCGCTCTAGTACTGGGAGGCGTACGACAAGTTGATTCCTCACCAATAGTTGATCCCACTCGGACATAAGTCCCTCTTTGTGTAGGATCAATCTATGAAGGCCCTCGGAAGCAAGGAAGTTGGCCTACGAAGCAAATACCAAAGTTAGAATGAATGGTCCCAAAGTGAAGGGTTTTATGTAAACATACGTGAAACCCTTCTAAGTGAAGTTTACCCACTCCACCAAATCGAGAGCAATAATATTTAGGGCTTGGCAGTCACAATACTCGTTCACATCAGGAATATTGGAAGAACGAATAGAAAAAATGATGGTTCTCACCGTGTGAGGATCATCATCGACATCAATCTCTTTATCTTTGCTCCTCTTCGGGCTCCCACCGAAGAGAAGACCATAGTTCTTGAAAAATTTAGAAGAAACCATAATGGTAAGGAGATGATAAAGTTTTTGAAGAAGAACAAAGAGAGATGAGAGCAAAGGGGAGTTAAGTGCAAAGAAGTTAAGAAAACTTATGAAATTGTTAGAAACCGGAAAAATATTACTAAATCGTGGGGTAACACGTGTTTAGGGTATTAAATGCGAGGAGACGTGTGTCTTATCAAGCATCGAAAACTTTTCAGAACTGTTCAGAAAATTTTTCGCCAAAATTAAGAATCTTCACCAACTTTCCGATGACACAAGGATGTGCCACCGGAAAGTAGGGGGAGTATCTGTATAGGGTTGGTTTATACTAAATTCTCGAATGATTACATGATATGGGGAACCGGAGGCTGACAAAAGATGAAGCAAATGAAAATCAAGACCGAGGATAACATCTTTGGTTGGCATCGGGTAGATCCCGAAGGGAACACAATCAACGGAAGCAAACAAATGTTTTGTCATCGGATGACATTTATGAAGAATATTCCTTCGTATTAAATATGTAGCCGTTGCAGAGAATTTTAGTATTCATGGTCTGCCGTTACATATTCATCAATGGCCCCATTACTGTCATTTAAGCGGGGCTTGATCCTAGGATCATGTTCCCTATGTATAGCTATAAACGTGAATTCAACAACCATTGTAACACAGGAAATCTCTGACCAATATACATTATTCTCAAGCTAAATAATACTTTATTTTCTGTCTAATATTGTTTTTATCGCTGCCCTCGGAAAACTTGCTCCCGAAACCAGGTTGCCTGCTATTTGTTTCGATTTCAACACCAAGTCTTATATTTTTATTTAATTTATTTATTATTTTTGGATTAAATCAGTCCACTTGTCTATAAACCATACAACAAATTCAACTGTACCATTGAACACTTTCTTTGAAGCATGTCGATGAATAGATCACATTTTCTCAAAGAAATGATTATAATGGACAATTATATTTGGAGATACAATAAGCCCATCATCATAGTTATCCAGAAGTAATTATTGTGTTCATTGCCTATTCTTATTCGATTTTTCCCGGAAATACCAACGATGTTCTTATTTATAGAATATGATTCCCAAGGGTTAGAACCTCTTGAGAGCAGACATGTAACAACTTTCACATTACGAACTATCCAACATGTATTAGTGGATTTTCTTTTCTTCTTGCACGCTTGGCGCAGACCAAAAACTAAACACTTTTATTGGCTATGAGCGGAAAAGTAGAATTGAGGAATCATATCCAAAAAGTGTCAACCACCTAAATTATACTATATATATATATATAACTGCACTCCACTAGCCTTTGAAAACCTTTGAAAACCAAGAAACAGTGATAGTATGACAAGGTTCTTTAGCTAATTAGTACAATGTATTGACAAGTTATTGTTTATTATGGGTTTTACAGACCTGGACCACAATCAACATGCTTGCACTCGCCTATGGGAATGATTAATTTAGTTAAGGACTAGACTTTATTGTGCAGTTTCCAGGACTCTCATTCGAAATGACAAAAGAAGTCTCGAAATAGTTGGAACTGATAAAACGTAAGAACCATTAGCTGGTTCTACCCCTGCACACAGCACGGACAAATTTTGCATTCGAAGCCGATGGAAAAACAACCTTTAACATTTTTAATTTTAGCGATAGAATATTATGGCTAGAGCTGAAAAGTTGGATATGCTTTACTATTGCTCATAACCAATTGTGCGGATCGAGAATTTTGACGTAATGATCAGTGGCGAAGCTAGGAAATTCAATAAGGATTTTCAAATTTTAAATACCCTTTTTCATTGGGCTATGCAAGGGTGTTCAAAATTTATTTTTTAATAAATAACAAATAATATTTTACCTTATACGTAGTATAATTTTCGACAAAGAGTGTTCAGTTAACCACCCTTGGGTCAACCTAGCTTCGCCCCTAGTAGTGATTTTGAGTTGAAAGAGTAGGTTCTTAAATGTATATTCTATCCATACTTGTTCTTTCACACACATATGGTGTGTTTGGTATGACGCAAAATATTTTCTCTCCTTTTGGTAGGGAAGTCATTTTTCGAATTCATGAGGAAAATGTTTCCAAAATATTTAAGCAAACCATATATTTTCTGGAAAATGTATTTCTTCGTACCAACACGCTCATATACAGGTTAGATTTTAAAATATTGGCTTGTTTACCGTAAAAACAGATAACAATTGAATTTATACGTGGTTTTAAGGACACCTGATTTTACTTGGCAAAAACTGAGAAAATATATAAATTGATATTGAAATCGACATTAAAGAAAAATAAATGCAAACCAAATGAAACATATAGCTTTGGCCCTCGAGTTAGGTCGCCCTCGAACCAAGTGAAGATTCTACTGAAATATGGACAAAATAACAGGATAGTGAAAGCTAAAAGAAGGCAGTGTACTGCTTTGTATTGCGTGAATGTAATGTCCTTTACAAATGATCAAACCCCCTATATATAGAAGGGGAGTCCTACTTTAGTTACAACTCTAAATACCATAAGAAATCCCATGATTGGCTAATTAATCGGCATTGTCTTGATACATGCCGAGATTTCTGTCGTGATCCTTTCTCGATTACGGATATTTCGTCTTCCCATAACTTGACTAGGTAAACTTCCATCGGTCATGCTAGATCTCTATTTTGCTTGGTCTCGATCTTGACCGATCTCGACCTTGATCGGTCTTTCAGCAGTCTGACTTCGCACGATGGCTCGATATAACACGAGGTTGAACCTCGACCTATTATGTTCCAGTCTTGATTGGTCATGCGAAGGGCAAACCCATTTTGACTGCATACAGATAGTCCCCTCATTTCCTGGGAAAAAGGTGACGAGAAACGATATGAATTTCCCAACTCTATCTCGATGAGTGATGACGTCAGCGATGAGCCCGATCATGATGCAATCGATGAAATGTCCCGTCGGTCCAGTTACCAAGGCATTAAATGCCTGCGGTGGCTGGTCGGTCACTACTAGTTCGCAACCGTCGCCTGCAACCTATAAAAACCCTAGCCCTTTCTCATTCAAACTTTTACACTCAACGCTCTTCCTGCTCTTGCCTTTCCTTCAAAAAATCCCTTTGCTTCATAATTTTCATTTCCAAATTTTTTGAACTCCAATCAGCCGCATATCATCCCAATTCCCTTTTCTATTGAATTTAATGGCAAAACTTCCAAAACTGTGCCGCAAAAGGAGGCTTCATCACGGCCTACCGATAATGATGCTGCGGTGGAGCCCCATCCTGAGGAATTCATTTCGGCAGGGTGCCCAAACTGTCAAAGACTTTAAAATTGATAATACATCCTCGGTGCAGGGCCGATGTGAACTAATCTCGAGGTATATATGCACCATTACTAAAGACATCCTCAAAAAGTCAATGAGGAGTGTAACTGGGATAATAAGGATGTAGTAGTTACTTCTCTTGAGGAATCGATCACCACTCATGTGGAGGGGTATCTAAGTTATTACACTTACCCCTTCACGGTTGATCCCTTATACCCCATCATCGTTGCCTTTTGCAAGAGATATGACGCCACCCTGGGCCAAATCCATCCTTCCTTCTGGAGAATAGAGATTCTCCTCTGATTCTTCACAAGCAAAATCGAGGGATGTTCTTTCACCCTCGATCACCTTATGTGTCTTTACAGTCCCCGGCTCTACCGAGGAGGACTGATCAAGCTTTCCCGCCGAGCCAGTAGAGCCCCGTTCTCCATCATAGACGAGTCTCGAGATCAATGTTGGATGGGGCGATTTGTCCGAATAAGGACTTCAGACCTGATCCCTGCTAAAGACATGTCATTCCCTGAGAAGTGGAACATGAAGCATAAGTAACACTTTACTTTGAATGTTCAATTAGCTATTTTACTTCCTATCTTCTTTCCTCATCTGTGTTTTGATGTTGCAACTATGGCCCAGATGTTGGACCCAATTCCGGAACTCAAGCAATGGGTCGAGGGCCTGGTGTCACAGAGACCCTACTCCGAGAGTGCCTGGATGGAGCTATCGAAGGGATCGATGGCAGGCCCGTAATCATGGTAAGTTTCTCTCTTGGAATAGTTATCATTTTGGCATGTTCTCGAAGTCACTTGTCTTTTTTTCTTTTGTAGGTCTTGAGAAAGACGTTTCAATGAGACCCCCTTCTGGTGATGAAGAAGTCCTTCCCCAACCACCAGCTCCAAAGCAGGCCAAAGAGAAGAAGAGAAAAGGGCTCCGAATTCCCCGGGCTCGGAAAAGAAAAAACTAGAGAGAAGGCCCCGCAAGCCCAAGGCGGACACTGGTGTCTTGTCCTCGGACTTAATTGGATTTGGCTGTTTCTGATAAGGAAAGCTTGGCCAAAGAACTCGAAGTGGCCAGATCTAAGGCGGTCGTGGCCGGCATCAAAGCTGATGATAAATTTGTCCAGTTTAAGGTCGACGTCAAGGCCATCCAGGCCAAGGCCAAGAGCATGGTAGATCATGCAAAATGGCAAGCTCGGAGGGAATCCCTCAAGGAAGGTCATGCCCAGGGATTTGATATTATGACCGAGATTGAAAATGCCAAAGTGGATGAAGCCCGGGCCCAAAAGCAGGCCTTCCCTGAGGAAGACTCCGATAGTTTAAGTGAATTTGAAGATGGGGAAGATCGCGAGGATGGGGAGGCGACCTCCGATGAAGACCAAGCCCCATAGGACTTTGTATTTTTTTCTCTTCTTTTTGCACCTTTTCAGAGGCTATCTTGGCCGTTGTAAATTTTGGACTAGGCCGATTTGGCCTTTGTAAAAAATCATTCCATAAATATAAGTCTTTCTTTTCCCTTTCGGCTCTTAAATTTTTCCTTTGTTTTATTTTTGTAATCATAGAGGTTGAAATGTCTTAGCATGAGACAATAAGGTTGTGTTCGACGGTTCGAACTACCCTTGCCTTTATTGATTTTCCGGGTTAGGGAATTTTGGGGGCTCGATGTTATCAAAAATATTTCCCCGAAAATTTCATAAGTTTGAGACTTTTTCGAGGGTAGCCTTTTAGAACCGGTTGTGAAATAATTTTTTCTGTTTCGAAGGCCTATTTTTATTACGGATTTCGGATGTCTCCGAGCCGTGTTAAATTGGTCGTAGCCTTTTAGTTCAGGATTTGGATTGGGCTTGTTTTCCCGTTTTATCCGGGCTTACCCGAGATAATAGTCCCCAAGTGGGGTGACCATGGCATTTATAAATCGGGGAGTTGCCTATTTTGTCTTTTTCCCCCGAGGCCCGATTACTTGGGCTATTTGAGTTGGATGGCAGTTCCCGATTAAGGGAGTGGTCGTTCATATTCTGGTTAGGTATTGCCCTTGGGCTCGTTATTTTCAAAAGTTCGAAGCTCTTCAAGAGATGTAAAGAGGAAAAATTTTAAACATAAGATATTTGCAAGGAAAGTACTTCTTTTTATTCTTGATCAAAACAGTCATATATGTGTACATGTTTATGCCAGGGCTTGAACAATCGACGTAGGCATGGTTCGTTTTGACCGTTTGTCCCTTACAATAAACACTATCTATCGAGACCCTCCATTTGTGAATTAGTTTCCTCGTTGGAGTTGATATTCGAAGATACCACATATCTGAGGGTAGCCCCATCCCTAGTATTCGAGGTTGATTATAAAGGAATCTCAGATGTTTTTGAATTGATCCTCGATGTCGATCATAATCGGTATTGATTCTAAATTAGCACGGTTCATTGTTGCCTCATTAGAAAACTCGCATAAAAACTCATTTGGGACAAAACCGGTCTAAGGGAAAAAGAGTGCATCACGTGCTTTCAGACCTAAAGACTTCGTTTCGTTAGCCAAAAAATCTGTTGTCGGTTCTTGTTGACCAAACGCAAGTGTTAGTCTGAAATAAAAAAGGAAATAGAATGGGGTTGTACCTTAGCAGTAATATCGTTTTAGGTGAGATATGTTCCAATTGCTCGGTAGTTGCTCTCCATTCATCGTTCCGAGCTTGTAGAAACCTTTCCCAGTGATCTCAAGAATCTGGTACGGTCCTTCCCAATTCGGACCCAATTTTCCTTCATTCGAATTTCGGGTGTTGAGGGTGACTTTCCACTAATTCCCCAACGTTAAAATATCGAAGATCGGCTCTTTGGTTGTAGTATCTCTCTATTCGTTATTTTGGGCGGCCAACCGAACGAGGGCGGCTTCACGTCTTTCAGCCAATAGTTCTAGGCTCGTATTCATGGTCTTGTCATTGACTCCTTTGTTGCATATCAGAACCTGATACTTGGTTCCCCGATTTCAACCTATATAAGAGCTTTGGCGCTATAAACTAATGAGAATGGGGTAGCCCTAGTACTGGACTTCGATATCGTGCAGTAAGCCCAAAGAACTTCGAGTAGAATTTCCTTCCACTTTCCTTTGGCACCAATCAGCGTCTTCTTAAGAATTTTGATGATGATTTTGTTGGTCGATTCGGCTTGCCCGTTTCCACCGGGATGAAAAGGTGTTGATAGGATTCTTTTAATCTTGTGATCCTCGAGGAATTTGACAACTTCACTGATGATGAATTATTTTCCATTAGCACACACAATATCGGATGGCATCCCGAATCGACAGATGATGTGATCCCATATGAAGTTATTGATTTCCTTCTCCCTAACTTTATCGAAGTCTTGTGCTTCACCCACTTAGAAAAATAATCAGTCATGAATAAAATAAATTGAGCTTTACGGGGTGCCCATGGAACAGGGCCAATTCCCCACTTCATGAATGACCATGAGGACAAGACCGAATGGAGTAGTTCCCCGGGTTGGTGAATCATCGGTGCATGTCTTTGACACTTGTCGCATTTTCGAACAAATTCCTTCGCATCCTTTTCCATGTCGATCCAGTAGTATTCAGCTCGGATTATCTTGTGGACCAATGATTCGGCACTAGAATGATTTCTACAAGTGCCCTCGTGAACTTCCCTTAGAAAATATTCAATATCTCCCGGTCCCATACATATTGCTAATGAACCATTGAACATTCTTCTAAACAAGGTTCCGTCTTTGGACAAGGTGAATCGCACTTAGGACTGCTTATCGGGCGGATTGGGCGGTTATTTACTCTTAACAGTTTGGCTTATTAGTTTTCGATTTTTAAATGTATTAATCCTCTAGCCACGCGATGAGATATCGGGCGGATTGGTATCGGTTTAGCTCTTATCGGGCAGGTTATCAGTTTAGTTTCAGTTGATTGAAACTTAACATACTTCAACACAGTGTTGGGGAGTACATCCCCGAGACAACAATATAGTCAACATTTCTCATACATATATATCAACTAAATTACACCATGAGACCATATTACTATAATCAAATACTGGATATTAAATACTTCTTTTATCTTCTCATACTACATTCAAGTGGATGGCAAGGGATTGAGAAGTGCACAACAGAATACATCAACAGTATCATTTGAACATATTTCTTACTGTTTAAGAAGATGACAAACTGTTAAAAAACAAAAATACAACTTGGTTAAGATTGAACTTAACCAATTTAATAATCCAGCTGCAAAGTCCACTACCATGTCCCCTATCAAGATGGTATGCTGGCAGGCTTCCAGTGAGGCACACTGTTTGATGTCTCATAAACAAATAAATACTTAGTACTCATAGAAGTCTACATGTGATTCTCTTTACTCTCTGTTGCTTAATGTATTGTGCAGTGGCACTGTGAACTATGGTGATGTTGACAATCAGTTCTTTTTGAGCCATAATAGTAGTGAACATTGCTAGCAATGTTGACAAGAAGCCGGTTGCCATCCTGCAAAACATTCAAATTATTAAGCAGTTGTTAGTTCGTGCTTATATTTCTTTTTCATTTATTCGTGTATTACTGTTGTTTATTATGAAACCTCCCACGCTAGTAATAAATAATTGAATCTTTCTTCTAAAGTTTAGAGAGAAGTAGTAAACGAGTTCAATAATATGGATAAAAATAAATTATATGTATATTCTTAATGGGTTAACAGATTATCCGTTAAAAAAATTGAATAATCCGCCCCCAAACCAATAAGTCGTGAACAAAAAATTTTCAAGTTGTTCCTCGTCCGTTAAACCGTTAAACCGATACCAATAAGCCATTAAGCTTCGGTTTCGGTTCGCTTTTGAACACCCCTAATCGTGCTGCCTTTATGCGCAGGGCTCTCGATTCTTTTGGATCTGATGGAAGCTTCTCGTTCTTCAATTATTTCCCAGGTCAAACTTGTGGAGTTTATCTCGGCGTGGCCTTCTTCGACCACTAACCTCATAAGCTGCATGACAGCCCCCGAATATGGCTTGTTGTCTTCGACCGATAACCCTAAGTTTGCGAGGGCATCGGCCTCACTATTCTGATCGCGAGGCATATGTTGCTAAGTCCATTCCTTAAATTGGTGTAAAGTTACTTGTAGTTTATCCAAGTATCTTTGAATTCGTTCTTCTCGAACTTCAAAGGTTCCGTTAACGTGATTCACCACGATAAGGGAGTTGCACTTGGCTTCAATCGCCTCTGCCCCCAAGCCTTTGGCTAGTTCGAGACCTGCAATCATGGCTTCAGATTCGGCCTCATTGTTAGTCAATTTTACAGTTCTAATAGATTGTCTAACTACGTTAACTGTGGGTGGTTTTAGCACGATGCCGAGTCCGGACGCCTTTTTTGTTCGAAGCACCGTTCATAAAGAGGGTCCAGATACCCGAGGATGTACCTAAGTTTACCAGTAGTTCTCTTTCAACCTGGGGTACTAGGGACGGCGTGAAGTCATCCACGAAGTTTGCCAATATTTGAGACTTAATGTTTGTTCGGGATCGACATTCAATATCATACACGCTGATTTCTACGGCCCATTTGTCCAACCATCCCGAAAACTCGGGTTTATGCAAAATATTTCGAAGTGGATAAGTTGTTACAACACATATGGGGTGACATTGAAAGTATGATTTTAGTTTCCTAGAGGCGTTTACCAAAGCGAGCACCAATTTTTTTAGGTAGGGATATCTATTTTAGGCCTCACCTAAGGTCCGACTAACATAATAAATAGCAAATTGCATACCTCCTTCTTCTCAGATCAGGACTCCACCTACTACTATCTCTGATACTGCAAGACACAAGTAAAGTTGTTCGTCTTCCCTCGGTGTGTGAAGCAGCGGCGGGCTTGATAAGTACCATTTAAGCTACTCCATGGCCTATTGGCATTCCGGGTTCCATGTGAAGTTATTCTTCTTCTTCAGCAGCAAGAAGAATTGATGGCTCTTATCAGAGGACCTCGAGATGAATCACCCCAGGGTGGCTATGCACCCAGTTAACCTCTGAACGACCTTTATATTATCTACTACTGTGATGTCCTCGATAGCATCGATTTTGTCAGGGTTGATCTCGGTTCCTCGATTGGATACCATGAAGCCGAGAAATTTGGTTGAACCGACACAGAACGCGCATTTTTTCGGGTTCAGCTTCATATTGTATTTCTTCAGTATACTAAAATTTTCCTGCAAATGCTTCAAATGGTCCTCTGCTCGCAGGGACTTAACTAGCATGTCATCAATATAAACTTCCATTGTATTCCCTATTTTTTCTTCGAACATCCGATTTACTAGGCGTTGATAAGTGGTACTAGCATTTTTTAACCTAAATGACATTAAATTATAGCAGTAGGTACCATACTTAGTGATGAACGAGGTCTTTTCCTGATCATCCGAGTTCATTTATATTTGTTTGTACCCGTAATAGGCATCGAGAAAACTGAGGATCTCGGGGCCGGCCATGGCATTGATCATGCGATCGATATTAAGCAAAGGAAAAGAATCCTTGGGCATGCTTTATTTAGATCCCTGTAATATACACGCATTCTAAATTTGTTTCCATTATTAGGGACTACTACGACGTTTGCTAACCATTCAGGATATTTTACTTCCCGGATGGACCCTATTTTAAGAAGTTTGGTTACCTCGTTTTTGATGAAAGTGTGTTTGACCTCGGACTAGGGTTTTCTTTTTTGCTTCACCGGATGGAACTTTGGGTACATGCTTAGTTTATGGGTGGTGATTTTCGGTGGGATCCCTGTCATGTCAAGATGGAACCAAGCAAAGCAATCCATGTTAGTTTTAAGGAATTGAATAAGTTTTTTCCTGATCTCGAGAGTTAACCTCATGCCCAAGTATACTATTCATTTTGGCTGATGTTCGATCATCATCTTCGTCAGTCCCCTGCTTCTCATGTTGGGTTGAGGCCGGAGTCTGTGGTTACTATTTGTCCACTTGATTCCCCTTCGAATTTGACACCTTCGTCAATGAGAGTGCCGATATCTAAATTACTTCATTGATGTCAAACATTTCTTTAGCGTCGGCTTACTCTATGTAGAGTGTTTTGACTCCCTCTAGTGTCGGGAATTTTAGAGCCTGGTGAAGGGTCGAGGGCACTGCCCTCATGTTGTGGATCCATGTCCTCCCGAACAGGGCATTATACCTCATGTCTCCCTCGATCACATGGAACTCCGTCTCTTATATGTCCTGGCCATTCAATACTCGGACCGCGGGCACAACCTGATCCTGTAGGCTGAGTTATTCTACTACCCTCGATCGAATGATGCTGGCCGAGCTACATGCATCAATTAAAACACATTTAATTTAAGTTTAACTCATAAGTACATATATTACTAGTGCGTTGTTATGGGGTTGCATGATCGCTTCTGTGTCCTCGCCGTTGAAAGACAAGGTTCCTTCTGGTATGTAATCTCGAGTTTGCTTCTCCCTTGTGATCTACACCTTAGTGAGTTTTAATACTGGTCCATGGGGAATATTGACCCCTCCAACAATCATGTGAATGATGTGTTGTAATTTTCTTGCTCCCTCAGTTGTCTGCAATCTTCTATTCTAGGGCCTTGGGTGCCATGATACTTGCACATTTGGTTGGGATTTCTCTGGGATGGATCGGTCTGCAGAGGTAAAGGACATCTAGTATCCTTTATGTGTCTGATAGCCGATACGATGGAGGATGCATCAACATTGATGTTATATTCTGGCAGTCGTGGTGCTTCTTTGGGCCCGACATTCCTGTCGAAACCATTCTTTCTCAAGAGCCCTCGATAGCTCTAGCCTCGATCATTTCTCCTTTCTCCTTGAACAGGGTTGTGCCCAGGTCCGTTGCCTATACGATCTCCATTATATGGATGGTAACAATCCTTGTTCGACTGTGATTATCGATCGATGTCCCTTTTGACTCTGTCGACGGGCCTGATAGGGTAAACAGACCCGAAAGGAGTCCCCAGTTGGTCGTCTTCGACTGTAATCTTTGATTAGTACCAATTATGCAAGTCGGCCCAGGTTACAACTGGGTATTCAATCAAGTTCTTCTCCAACTGTTGCGAAGCTACTGAGCTTCGTACATTTAGTCCTTGAGTGAAGGCTTGAACGGCCAAATCATCAGTAATCGGCGGTATATCCATCCGTTCCATCTGGAACCAAGACACGAACTCTCTGAGCATCTCATTATATTTCTGCTTTACCTTGAATAGGTCGGACTTCCTAGTCTCGGCCTTTATCGCTCCGGCATGTGCTTTAATAAAAGAATCTGCAAGCATTGCAAAAGAATCAATAGATTTGGGTGGTAAATTATGGTACCATATCATCGCTCCCTTTCACAGGGTCTCATCTAATTTATCCAATAATATGGGCTCGATCTCGTGGTCCTCCGGATCATTCCCCTTAATCTCACATGTGTAAGAAGTTACATGCTCGTTGGGGTCGGTTTTTCCATTATAATTGGGAATTTTTGACATGCAAAATTTCTTGGAAATAGATTTGGGAACTGCGCTCTGGGGAAAGGCTTTTGCATGAACCTCTTTGAATCCAAACCCTTCAATATCGGTGGTGTCCCTGGGATTTGATCAACCCTGGAATTATAAGTTTCCACCTTCTTTCCATTTGCTTCAATCTTCTCTTTCCCCGATTCAATTCGCTTTGTTGGTTCCTCGAGATTCTTCATGATTGCGGGATCGGTCCCTGATTTATTTCCGTTCGATATCCTTGACACCGATTCGGTCCCACAAACAACTTCCCAGGACGGCTCTGAATCGATCCTGCTTGGTGCATGGTTCTAGTTTTGGAGTTGTGCTATTGCATCTTGTTGAGCCTGCAACATCTTAAATATCACCCAAAGGATGATTTCGCCTTCTTCACCGCCCTATGTGCTCTGACCGGCTGATCGAACATCCCCACAGATGCTACTTTCGAGATCGACGGTCAAATTTGCATTAATGGCAACATGCGAGCTGACATCGATTGGGTCTACGGCCAGAACTCCACCTAGGTCAACTGGAGGTACTTCATTCACTGGGGCGGCTATGTTATTATTTTCGTCATGATAACCAAGGTCATTTTCCATGTGTATGGGTGCTACTTGAGAATTTGACATGTTGATCTTGGAATCAAAGATACTCAAAATAACAAGTGTAAAATAGTGTGTGTTACAAAGGTTAGTACAAGGCAATCACTATTATCCTTAGCCCCAAGGTGGGTGCCAAACTTTTTACCCTAAAAACGGATAACAATTGAATTAATACGTGATTTTAAGGACACGTGATTTTACTTGGAGAAAACTGAGAAAATATATAAATTGATATTGAAATCGACTGTAAAGAGAAATAAATGCAAACCAAATGAAACGTATAGCTTTGGCCCTCGAATTAGGTCGCCCTCAAACCAAGTGAAGATTCTACTAAAATATGGACAGAATAACAGGATATTGAAAACTAAAAGAAGGCAGTGTATTTCTTTGCATTGCATGAACGTAATGTCCTTTACAAATAATCAGACCCAATTTATATAATAGGGGAGTCCTACCTTAGTTACAACTCTAAATACAGTAAGAAATCTCATGATTGGCTAATTAATTGGCCTTATCTTGATATGTGTCGAGATTTCCACCGTGATCCTTGCTCGATTATGAATATTTCGGCTTCTCGTTACTTGACTAGGTAAACTTCCACTAGTCTTGCTTGATATCTATATTGCTTGGTCTTGATCTTGGCAGATCTCGACCTTGATCGGCTTTTTAGCAGTCTGACTTCGCACCATGGCTCGATATAACACGAGGTTGAACCTCGACCTATCATGCTCCATTCTCGATTGGTCATACAAAGGGCGAGCCCGTTGTGATCATATACATAGGTCTTATTGAACCCGTGGACCTGAAATTGTGGATGGATACATCACTACGTAATGATTTACATGGGATCTAGACATAGTGTGCTTCTTTTGTTAAGAATTACCATATTTCTTGTTTAGATGACATAACTAAGAAACTTGAGGTGTGAATACTGGATACTGTTGGAATTATGCTATATGAATCTTTACGTGGTCAACATTTACTAATTTTAGCGCATAGCTAGTCATCTAGTGTACTGCTTGACAGGTCATCTTTCATAAGAATTTTAGAGTCAAATAGGATTCCATTAGGGGTCGTTTGGTTTGAATACGGTTTATGACGGGATAAGTTATGCTGGTATAAATGTTGGTGTGATTAGTTATGCTGGGATTAGTTATCCTTGTATTGTTTTCTTTATCCACCGTTTGGTATGTTATATTAAAAATGACAATTGCATAATTTATAAGAAAAAGGTAAGTTACCTTGGCACTAATTACCCCATCCTCTACAAGGTATAAGTTATCCCGATACTAATTTTAATCCCGGGATAACTTATACCAGGTTTGCTAACCAAATAAAGTATTAAGGTGGTATTAAATTTTTATACCAGCATTATACCTTCTTATACCTCATACCAAACGACCCCTTAGTATTCTATGTATATAGAGTCAACGCGTAGACGCTGGGGTGCTAAATGAATAGGATAATCCAGGATTTAGAATAAGTTGGTCCAGAATTAGTATAATCTTATTATAGGCATGTATTTGTTTTACATGTATATACAGTTCGAGCTGAAAACATAGATGTTTAATTGAGCCTATAAAACATGTCATATATCTTCCTCTACTAAAAATACATTTACAATGATACCAAAGATAAATAAGGTAAACCTGTTTTCAAATACTTCAAGATGAGAGAACATCGACCATTTTCCTTATCCCTATTAGTCCAAAATTAGTAACGGCTTCCTTTCTTCCCCTGCATCCTCCCTGTATATGGTATAAATCGGGCTCCTCTATGACATAGTATATTGGTCTCGGAATATGAGGAATCGAAGATCGATCCCCAGTTCCACGAGGTCGGAACCCGAGATCGGAATATCCACCGTAGAGAATATTTAGTCTGTGATCCCGGAATCGACCCTGACTCCCAACGAGCTTGAGTTAACGTTGTCAGCATAGCCCGCAGAAGACCGAAATAACAAAAGGCCTAAATATCGGTAGCCAGTCGAATCTTGTGGCGGGAATCTCGGCATATATCAATGAGGAATCGGCAAATCAGTAAATTAGGAGATTTTTGCCTTTTATAAGATTGTACCTAAAGTAGGACTCTCTGCTATATAAAGGGGGTCTTATCACTTGTAAAGAACATTGTAAGACGCATTCCTAAGCAATATATTATTTTTTCATTAAACTTTTATTTTATCTATGTCCCGGTGCCGATCGAAGTTCATCCTGCTAAAGGGTGACTAACCTCCCAAGGCTGTAATTGTTCAATTCGTGTGGTTTGAGTGTATTTTACCACTATTTATTTCAATTGCAGTTCAATTCATTGCTTAAAATCAATTTAATCCATATATCCATAAAACCACTTACAAATTTAATTGTTATCCGATTTTAGGGTAAACAGTTTGGCGCTACCGTGGGGCTAAGGATAGTAGTGGTTGTTTGATACAAATTTCCATAACACACACTATTTTACACTTGTTCTTTGAAGTGTCTATGATTTCAGGTTTAAACTAAAAATGTTGAACGCTCAATCAGCACCCCTACATGTTGACAATGATTCCGGCCACCATGGAAAAACGACAATGTAGCACCCGAAAACAATGTGCCCCCAATCGACCTCAGTCCCGGCCACAGACCCAATCTACGTTAGCTCGCATGTGGCCATCAATGCAAAATTGCCCACCGATTTTGAGGACAACGTCCGAAGGGATGTTCAATTGGTTTCACAAAGCACACATAGTGGCGAAGATGGTGGAATCAACTTGCGGGTAATCTTCAAAATGTTACAGGCTCAACAGGCGGCGATAGCCTAACTCCAGAACTAGAGCTTCCCGCCAAGTAGGATTGAGCCCGAACCATCCCAGAAAGTTGTTCACAGAGATGACAGGTCTCAGAGAGATCAAATGAGAAGGAGTCGGGGACCAACCCGGCAATCATGAAGATGCTCGAGGAACTAACAAAACGGATAGAGTCGGGGAGGAAGAAAATCTAGGCAAACGATAAGAAGGTGGAAACCTACAATTCCAGGGTTGATCAAATCCCAGAAACACCGCCGATACTGAAGGGACTGGACTCCATGAAGTTTGTACAAAGGCCTTTTCCTCCGAGTGCGCCTCCCAAGTCGATCCTAAGAAGTTCCACATTCCTGAGATCCTTAAGTACAATGGAACGACCGACCCGAATGAGCATGTTACCTCCTACACATGATCCATCATAGGGAATGACTTGTAGGATGATGATATCGAATATGTCATGCTGAAGAAATTCAGAGAGACTGTCAAAGGGAGCTATGCAATGGTATCATAACTTACCTCCTAATTCTATTGACTCATTTTCCATGCTTGTATATTCTTTTGTGAAAGCACATGTCAGGGCTATTAAGGTCGAGACCAGGAAGTCGAACCTTTTCAAAAAAAACAGAAGGATAATGAAATGCTTAGACAGTTCGTGTCCCAGTTTCAAATGGAATGGATGGATCTGCCACCAGTCACTGATTATTAGGCCATTCAAGCTTTCACCCAAGGACTCAATGTTCGAAGCTCAGTGGCTTCACAATAGTTGAAGCAGAATCTGATAGAGTATCCGGTTGTTACTTGGGATGATGTGCATAAATGATATCAATCAAAAATTAAAGTAAAGAATAATCAACTTGGGGCTCCTTCCAGGTCCGTTTATCCTGTCAGATCCATCGACAGAGTTAAGAGAGATATCGACCACGAACCGAGGTCAAGCAGGGGTCGATACCAGCCGTACAATGGAGACCGAAGACGAAGTGGGTCCGGATGGAATTCTATGCGAAATAAAAGGAGAAATGATCAGGGTCAGAGTACTCGGGGTCTCATGATCAAGAACGGTTTCGACAGGCCTATCGGACCTAAGGAAGCACCGAGGTTATTGGAATATAACTTTAATTTCATTGCTGCTGCTACTGCTGCCATCGTATCAGCTATCAGAGGTATCAAGAACACCAAATGGCCTTGACCTCTACAAATTGATCCAGCTCAAAGGGATCCTAACCCGATGTGCAGATATCATGGCACTCACGGCCACAAACCAGAGGATTGCTAATAGTTGAGGGAGGAGATAGTCCAGTTATTCAACAACGGACACCTTCAAGAATACCTTAACGACCGAGCCAAGAACCATTTCAGAAATAGGCATTCTAATTAACAGACCAAACAAGAAGAGCCTCAACATGTGATTAACATGATCATCGGTGGGGTCGATGTCCCTCAAGGGCCGATGTTAAAGTGTAACAAAGTATCCATCACACAGGAAAAATGGACTCGAGATTACATACTAGAGGGAACTTTGTCTTTCAACGGCGAGGACGCAGAAGGGATTGTGCAGCCCCACAACGATGCACTGGTAATATATGTACTCATAAATAAATATCGAGTTAAGCGTGTGTTTACTGATCCAGGTAACTCGGCCAACATCATCTGGTGGAGGGTCGTAGAACAGCTCGGTCTATAAGACCAAATCATGCTTGCAGTCCGAGTTCTGAACGGATTCAACATGGCATGTGAAACCACTAAGGGAGAGATAACATTACCGGTGAATGTCGTTGGGACCATCCAGGAGGCCAAGTTTTATGTGATCGAAGGAGATATGAGGTACAAATCCTTGTTTGGGAGGCCGTGGATCCACAACATGAAGGTAGTGCCCTCGGCTCTTCACCAAGTGTTAAAATTCCCAATGCTAGAAGGGATTAAAATGATCTACGGAGAACAACCAGCCGCAAAGGAAATGTTTGTAGTAGCATAGGTGATTCCAATATCAACACTCGCAACGTCAAAGAAATCAAGTTCAGGTGCAAAGCAAGAGGCTAAATAGAAATTACCGACACTGGCCACGACCCAATCGGATAAATAGGGGACTGTCGAGGACGATGATTACGGGGTTCCCAAATATTTTATAGCCCCCGATGGTTCCCAAGCCACTAAATCAACGGTCGAGGAGCTAAAACAGATCATATTGATGGAGCATCTACCCGATCGAAAGGTATACCTGGACACAGGGTTAACTTCAGAGCTCAGGAAAAACTCATTCAATTTCTTATATCTAATATAGATTGCTTTACTTGGTCCCATTTTGATATGGCAGGGACCCATCAGAGATAAGCACTCACAAACTAAGTCTGGACCCGAAATTCCATCCGATCAAGCAGAAGAGGAGACCCCAGTCATAGGTCAAACATGCTTTCATAAATGACGAGGTATCTAAACTCCTTAAAATAGGATCCATTCGGGAGGTTAAATACCCCTATTGGTTAGAAAACATAGTGGTAGTCCCTAAAAAAGGGAACAAATTAAGATTGTGTGTAGACTATAAAGATTTGAATAAGGCGTGTCCCAAGGACACTTTGCCTTTTGCCCAACATCGATCGTATGATCGATGCCACAGTCGGCCATGAGATCCTCAATTTTCTCGATGCCTATTCCAGGTACAACCAATTACGGATGATCAAGAAAAAACCTCCTTCATCACTAAGTACGGCACATACTGCTATAACGTGATGCCATTCGGATTAAAAGATGTTGGTGCCACTTACCAATGCCTAGTAAACCGGATGTTTGAGGAACAAATAGGAAAATCGACAGAAGTATACATTGTCGATATGTTGGTTAAGTCCCTGCGAGCAGAGGACCATTTAGAACATTGGCAGGAAACCTTCGGCATATTGAAGAAGTACAATATGAAGCTGAACCCGGAGAAATGTGCGTTTGGAGTCGAATCAGGTAAATTCCTCGGATTCATGGTATCCAACTGGGGAATCGAGATCAACTCTGACAAGATAAAATCCATCGAAGATATCACGGTGGTGGACACGCGAAAGCCATGAAAAGCTTAATCGGGCCCATAACCGCCCTGGGGCGATTCATCTCGAGGTCTTCCGATAAGAGCCGCCAATTTTTCTCGCAACTGAAGAAGAAAAATAACTTCTTAGGGACCCCATAATTCCAACAATCCTTGGAGGAACTCAAGCAATACCTATCAAGCCAACCACTGCTTCACAAAATGAAGGTAGACGAACAATTATACTTGTACTTGGCCGTATCAGAGATAGCGGTAAGTGGAGTCTTGGTAAGAGAGGATCAAGGTATGAAATTTCCAATTTACTATGTTAGCAGGACTCTGGGTAAGACTGAAACTAGATACCCTCACCCAGAAAAATTGGTGCTCGCTTTGATAAGTGCCTCTAGGAAACTGAAACCATATTTTTAGTGTCATCCTATATGTGTGGTGACTACTTACCCATTGTGAAATATAATGCATAAACCCAAACTCTCGGGACGATTGACCAAATGGGCCGTGGAAATCAGCGGGTACGATATTGAATATCGACCCCGAACAACCATTAATCTCAAATTTTGATAGATTTCGTGGCCGACTTTATGCCGCCCCTAATATTCGAGGTCAAATGAGAGTTGTTGGTAAACTCGAGAACGTCTTCGGGAATCTGGACCCTATTTACATATGGCGCCTCAAATGCAAAATGATCCAGACTTGGTATCATATTGAAGCCACCAACATGTATTGTAGTTAGATAATCTATTAGGACTGTGCAATTGACTAACAACGAGGCTGAATATGAGGCCATGATTGCAGATCTCGAACTAGCTAAAAGCTTGGGGGTGGAGGTGATCGAAGCTAAGTGCGACTCCCTCCTCGTGGGAAACCAAGCTAATGGAACTTTTGAGGTCAGAGAAGAACAAATGCAAAGGTACCTGGATAGGTTGCAGTAGGAGCAGACTTTAAAACACGTACCTCAGGATCAAAGCAGCAAGGTCGATGCCCTTGGTAACTTAGGATCATCGGTCGAGGGCGACGAGCCCAACTTGGAGGCAGTCGTGCAACTCATGAGATCGGTTGTGGAAGAAGGTAATGCCGAGATAAAGTCTACAAGCCTGACTTGAGAGTGGAGAAACAAATATGTAGAATATCTGAAGATTGCAAAACTTCCATCGGATCCAAAAGAATCGAGGGCCCTGCGTACGAAGGCAGGCCGGTTCAGCTTGTACGAAGACGGAACCTTTTTCAGAAGAACATTCGATGGCCCACTAGCGATATGTCTAGGACTAGGAGATACCGAATACGTCTTGAGGGAAGTTCACGAGGGCACCTCTGAAAATCATTTAGGCGTTGAATAGTTAGTTCGAATGGTACTCAGAGTCGGTTACCATTGGATCGACATGTAAAAGGACGCAAAAGAGTTTGTGTGAAAATATGATGGGTTCCAAAGACACGCTTCGATGATTCATCTACACGGGGAGTTGTTTCATACGTTTTTTTCACCATAGTCATTCATGAAGTGGTGAATGGACATCGTCGGCCCCCTTCCATAGGCACCCCGTAAGGCTTAATTTATATTGTTTATGACTGACTATTTTTTTAAATGGTTGAAAGACCAAGCGTAGGAGAAGATCAGGGAGAAGGAAGTCATCGATTTCATTTGGGACCACATCATATGTCGATTCGGAATGCCGGCCGATATCGTATGCGACAATGGGGAAAAATTCATCGGTAGAAAAGTAACCGAATTTATTGAAGACCACATGATCAAAAGGATCCTATCAACACCTTACCACCCTAGTGGGAACGGACAAGCAGAATCGACCTACAATATGATAATACAAAACCTCAAAAAGAGGTTAACCGATGCAAAAGGAAAATGGAAGGAAATCCTGCCCGAAGTCTTATGAGCATACCGTACGACCTCAAAATCCAGCACTAAGGCCACCCTATTTTTGCTGGTCTACGGCGCCGAAGCCCTAATACCGGTTGAAGTTGGAGAACCAAGTCTTAGGTTCCGATATGCGACAAAAGAATCAAACAGCGAGGCCATGAATACAAGACTTGAATTATTGGAAGAGAGGTGTGAAGCCACCATTGTTCGGTTGGCCGGCCAAAAATAGTGGATCAAGAGATATTACAACCGAAGAGCCAACCTTCGACACTTCCATTTCGAGGAATTATTAAGGAAGGTCACACTAAGCACCCGAAACTCGAATGAAGGATAGTCGGGGAACTGGGAAGGACCATATCAAATTATCGAAATCACCGGAAAGGGACCCTACAAACTTGGAACAATGAACGGTGAGCAACTACCGAACAACTGGAATATAACTCACATTAAATGATATTAATGCTAAGGTAAGATCCAATTCATTTCTTTTATTTACATTTGAACTAATGCTTGCAGGTAACCAATAAGGAGCGGCATAAATATTTTAGGTCCGAAAGCATGCGTTGCACTCTATTCCCCTTGAACCGGTTTTGTCCAAAATCAGTTTTTCGGCAAGGTTTTTTACGAGGAAACATTGGATCGTGCTAAGTTAGAATCGAAGTCCGGTCATGAATCGGTGTCAAAGATCACATCAACTGTATCTGAGGCTTCCCTCTATGATCCACCTCGAACACTGGGGGGGCATTGTCGTCGGTTATCGACTTTAGCAATAAAAGAAACTTCATGACTGAATCGTTTCAGCTCGATCGATAGGATTTATTGTAAGGGACAAACTGTCAAATGAACCGTTCCCACATAGATTACTTGAGCCCTGACACGAAGCTTGTACACATGTATAACTATTATGCACCAGAATAAAAAAAAGTCTCTTCCTTGCGGATAAATATCTTGTCCTTTAAAAATTTTCTTACATTTCTTAAGGAATTCCCTACATCCGATCCCTTGAAGGTATCAAGCCCAAGGGTCACCTTAATCCGAGTTCAAATAATCAATCTCACTCGATAAATGCTATCCAAAAAAAAAACTCGGAAGGCCCTTGCTATCGGAGCTCGGGGACACAAGACCTAATAGGCAACGGCCGAATTTTTAAGGCTACGACCATTCCCACCCGGGGGCTGTTATCTTAGACAAGTCCAGATAACTCGGGATAACAAGCCCATTGGCCAACACCCAAACTAAAAAGGCTACGGCCATATTAAAATGGCTTGGAGACGTCCGAGGCCCGTAACAAAAACAACAAGGCCTTATATTTCTTACCCGGTTCTAAAGGCTACCCTCGACAAACTATAAACCTAAGTATGTTTGGAAAAAATTTCGTTCACACCAAACCCCCACGATGCATTAAACCAAATAATGTTAAAGGCAAGGCTTGTTCGAACCTCTGAACATAACCTAACTATTTCATGCTAAGGCATTTTAATCTTTGCGAGTATAAATAATAAAGCAAAGGAAAAAGCTCAGAAATTGCTGAAAGGAAAAAAGCTTTATATACATATCCAAAGATTTTTACAAAGGACAAACAGCCTCGATAAAAATTTTTATAAAGGCCAAACGGCCTCATAAAAAAAATATGAAGGTACAAAAAATAAGGAAAAAATGTACAAGACATTTTAAACGGCCTAGTCTTCGCCGAGAGCAGCCTCATCACCAGGACCTTCGGGGTCTCCTCTGCCTTCGGACTCGCTCAGATCCTCAGAATCTTCATCATCCTCGGGATAAGCCAACTTCTTGTCCTCGACTTCGAGCACCTTAGCACTCTCAACCTTGGTCAATAAGTCGAAACCTCGAGCATGAATTTCCTCGAGGACCTCTCTTTGGGATTGATGCTTCATGTGCTCCATGATAGCCTTTTCTTGATCTTGGGTAGCCTCAACTTCCGACTTATATTGGGTCACGCTCTCATAGGCATCGGCTTTAACCACCTCGGTTACCGCCTTGGTCATCTCAAGCTCCTTGGCCAAAGTTCCTCGATCGAAGACGACTGAATTTAGCTACGACTGGAGCTCCTCGATCTTTTTGGTCTACCCCAAGGATTTTGCCATTGCAGCCCGAAGCTGGACCTCCGCCGAACCCAATTATGCCCGGGTAGTTTCCTTTCTGAGGCCAAGCCGTCCATTTTGCTCTTCCACTCTTTGGCCTCGACCTTTAGCACATCCATCAATGCCCGTAGCTGATCATTCTGATCAAGCTTCTACAGGACCTATGGGTTCATAGCATTAGTCCCCAAACCTAGCTCGTCATCACTAACCTTAAATACTTTTACCTTTTCTACCAAGTCGGTATGCTCCAACCTAGCCGCCTCTAGCTCGGCTTGGAGGTTCTTAACCTCCCCCTCACGTTGCTCGCTCAAAAGTTTGTAAGCATCCCTTCTCTCGGTGAACCCTCGAACCTCGGCCTCATATTGGTTTCACTCTTTCCGATATCGGAGAAAAGTCTCATGATGAAGCAATGAGGCCTACAAACATTGAGAAAAAAGTTACAATCATTTACGAATTAATCTAAGTACCAAATAGATGTCATCAAGAGGCATCCAGAGTTACCTGGTTTAATGCATGTTATGCTTCTTTGAACATGCAGGGTCGTCCACCTCGTTCATATTTTCTTGATCCTCTTCAGTCAGTAGGCACCGAAGATAACTGGCAACCCCTACGGGGAAAAGAGGATCCGGGCATCCTCCGGAATAAACATGATGACCGACCGCTTTCAGTCAGCATTCGCACTCGGAGCTAGGAACCAGCTGACTAGTTTCAGACTGGATAAGGCCCTCTGGCTCCCGAATATGGACTCTTACTTGGCACCGCTAAGTCACCCAACCTAGTGACATCCTCCGTGGAGGTAGAGTCTAAGCCATAAAAAATTATGAAAGGGTTCTGCCGCCCCTTGGGGCATCCTTTCGGAATCTGAGCCTCGTTGATCATGGATTTGGTAAATGAAGGTGACTCAGAGAGATCTATCACTCCTAGTACGTCCTTTGGGGCATTTTCCTCTGCCCGAGAAGCACCATTTGCGGCCTCCTTGTCGACCTCCCTAACTTGGGGGCAAAACGGCCTCACCCCTCTCTGGTTCGGAGGTCTCGGCCAGTGTCGCCTCTCTGGTTCAGAGGCCCCTTTCCCCTCGAGCTGCAACAACACTCGGGCCACCAGATGAATCTCTTCTTCTTCTTCGGACTGGTCCCTTAGCTGTGGAGTGATTCTGATGGGAGCGCTCGGGCGCTGGTGCATTCTTTGGATTTGTGCACCACCCTCCTCCTCGATTTTTTGTTCTACGAGTTCGGAGAACTCGGAGCCCTTTTCCTCTTCTTCTCCTCACCCCGTCTCGGAGAAGGAGACTCATGGGGAAATCCTCTTCATCGGATGGAGGCCTCATTGCGACACCCTAGAAAATCCTACAATAAAAAAAATAAATGAGTAAGAACTCGGCAGCATGAAAAATACCCAAGTGTTGTCCACTCAAGAAAGGAGTCTCACAGTGAGAACGAGCCTCCCACTGGCCCTTCAAAAGTTCGCTCCATGCACGCTCGAAATATGGCTTTTGAGACACAATTCCCTCGACCCGAGTAACAGCTGCACCATCACCAAATACGGATAAGAAAGAAGGAAAAGAGAGTAAAATAAAATCTTGGAAAAACAAAACTTTGTGTTCCATTTCTCGGGGAACGACACGTACTCTGCTGGGATCAGGTCCGAGATCCTCACTCGGACAAAACGTCCTAGCCAACCTCTATCATGATCTTCATATATGCTCAAGAACGAGGCTTTACTAGATCGGCACGCAAGTTTAATTAGCCCCCCCCCCTCTCCCAAAAAAAACTTCGGGGGCTGTATAGGCGCATAAGGTGGTCGACGGTGAACAAGCATCCGTCGATCTTGTTCACGAAGAATCGGAGAAGAATGACGATCCTCCAGAATAAAGGGTGAATCTGACCCAGGCACACCTCGTACCTTTTGCATAAGTCAATGATAACCCGATCCAACGGACCCAGCGTAAAGGGATAAGTGTAAACACTTAAGAATTCCTCGACGTGGGTGGTGATATCTTCAACAGGCCCTAGAACCACCACGTCCCTGCCAACATAGTTGCAATCCTTTTTGACCGTTGGGAGAATATTTTTGGTTATCGAGCAGATGTACCTCGAGACCTTCTCACACCGTCCTGGTACAGATAAAGGTTTTTCAACCTTAAAATTGGCAGTTACCGAGCACCCAACAGGGATGAACGTGCTCAGAAGGGGTTCCGCCGCTTGTACCTCAACGGCAGTACGTGGAATGGTCTCCTCGAGGGCCGCCCGTGATGTAGAAGTAGTTTCCTTTTGGGGACCAGTTATTGAGGTCTTCGCCATTTCTTTTACAATACAGGGAAATAGGAGAAAATAGGAAGTTATAGAAGTACGTTTGATAATTTGGGGTGGAACAAACAAAGTTCTCACAAATGATCTCCAGAAATCAGATTACAAAGTGCCAGAAAATAGGGGAATTTCTAAGGAACAAGTGATCATGCTCAACTATGTCTAATAAAAGACTAAGCGGGTGTTGCAAATATAATCCAAGGTATTATGCCTACAGTCGATCCCACAGGGAATTAACGTATCAATCAAGTCTTTAGAATACACAACTTTTACTCACTCAATTCTTTCAAGACTTTTTGAATATAAATTGGTGATGTTTTACTAGTTCTACTGACAATAATAATAACTAACGATTACTAACAATGTGTTGTAAACAATTATGATAAAAGTCTAAGGCTATGGTTTCCCCCGTTGGTGAACTTACTTCTCGGATATTTCATATAACTTGATTAATTATCTCTATCAATCATGAACACTCTATCTACCATAAATCTCTCTCAAGTAATTATGATAATTTACTAGACGCACTCTCTCAAGTTACGCTAGCTAGATTTCATTACAGTTCACTTTAGATTGCACCCGAGGTATCGTTATCTCTAATCCAACCTCTAAACCCTCGGTTATGACTTTCGTCTATACTCCGGGAGTGATGTTGTTCAAACAACTACCTAAATATGCACTCTCTCTCAAGTAGATACATACTAAATAGGCACAGCTAATTGATGGCCATTCAATTAACTACAACAAGAACGTAGTTGAACAAATAGAGATGAACAATCAACCAAACTATATTAATATCACCATAAGTTTATCCACCAACGGGTTCTACCAAAACCCTAGATTAAGAAAATTAGCTACTCATATTCATAAGAATCAATTCTAAAATAACTTGCATAATTGAATTACAAAATAATAAATAGAAGCTATAAAAAAAATTTCAAGTTGTGTTTTTGGGTCTATTTATATGTTTGGGATACACCCTAAACATGTAGGAGACTTCTATTCCAACCGGGAAACACTTAAAACTCTTCAAAACTCGGATTTGACCGGATCGGGGGCCAGGCGTTACAGGCCAAACGCCTGGATAACGCCTGGCCAGGCCTGGCGTTTGGGCCCTGGCGCCTAGATAACACCTGGCCAGGCCTGGCGTTTGGGATCTGGCGCCCGGATAACGCCTGGCGTCACCAGGCTTTATAGCCCAAACGCCTGGCTATAGCCCGGTGCACTCCTCTTTGCTTTTTGATCGTATTTTTGACGTTTATGCATCCATTTAGCTCGGCTTCCATCTCCAATTCACCTACACATGAAATAGACTCCATTATGCACATACAAAGTGTATTTTTATCATTAACGCACATAAAATGTAAGGCATATAACGTGTTAAACCATGAATTCTAGCCACGCATCAACACCCCACACTTAAACATTTGCTCGTCCTCGAGCAATCAAACTACACTCGTGTACACAACTTATTAAGCAAATCCCTTAACACGTTATACCAAGAAATTTTTTTTAAAACAGTTCAAGCACAAAGGTGTGACACCCTCGCCTCAATAATCGACTCACATATACCATGCTTTATTCACAATCCACTCACTACTCTAACATAGAGGTCAACAACATTACCTTTCCTTCGTGAATCATGTGCCCTCACCAAATCAAAGAGTTAGTTCCACACACAATGAAATTTAAGAACACTTAGGAACTCAAGATAGAAAGAATTCACTCACTCTCAGAAATAATATTCATATGCCACAAAAGATGCACAATAGGCTTGCCCGTAGTGTAATACTCTATTAATCGAGCTCATTCAGTCTAGGATCAAGTAGGACTTTATTTGGTTGTAATGTCGGCCTCGGGACGGGTAGGATACATTTAGATATAAGAGTGACTACACCTCCCTAAGCACTTTAATATAATTTAACGCTCAACCTTAAACTTATATTAAGCCAAACTCAACCTTCACATCAATGTTATTACCCCATACTTCTTGAAGCACAATTATATCAAGAGTCACCACTTGTCAAGGAATATATTTTTTTTTTCACGACAATACAACTTTTTTCTTTCCTTTTTCACTTTTTTTTAAGTGACTCTTACTTTTTCAAAACAATGCACCTTTCTCCTTATTTCAATTGTTCTCCTCAAAAACTAACCTACCACCCCACACTTTAACTTTTCCATATTTCATCAGATTTTCAGTGCTTACGAGAGGTGACGAGGTTCAAATATACGATCGATTCAAACAAAGGGGTATGGCTTGTAATGTGGTTGCCAAAGAAACAGGATTATAGGCTCAACGGGGTTAACTACGATACATAACAATTAGGTGGGTAAAATATATATAGTTGGCTCAACAAAGAAATGCCTTATCACTTCCAAGACTGAACAGAACTTCTATTTCTCTTTGCACACACACGGGGCAAGTTCTAGACATCAAATGCAATGCACGGAATAACATACAAATCTCACACACACTTGGCACATAACTCACTCGGGATTGGATCTATCACGACACTCCAGTCAAAGCAGTTAAGCAAATTTTAAGAATTCCTGATTTAAGGTATTTATCCTGGAGTCAAAAAATTGAGCCCAAGCGTCACAACCAAAGTACTGACTAATCTCAAGGTATCACAAAGTTCTAAGATATTGCTACAATTAATTTCTCAACCATGTGGTTCTTACTCCTAAAAATTAAAAACTACCTACATCCGGTTCAATTAAAAACCCTTGGAAAAGAATAGTGGTCCAAAGAAAAACCAAGGGGGAATTACTACACTACCTAAAACAAAAGTCTTTTTGGTATTTTCTCTAGACTTACTTCCCTCAAGAGAATTGTCTAAGAGATCCATCGTCGGGAAGAGTCCACATATCTCTAAACAATTTTTTTTTTTGACAAAATAAAAACATAAAAGCTAAAAACAAACAAACGAAAAACATTCACTACCAATTTATCGATTAATTAGCAACCATGAGTGAATTATATTAAAAGAAAAGCTAATTAGAATGCAATATGAGTGGTTAATAGACCACAACCCTGGAATATTTGTCTCTACTGAATACATCACAGTAATTCTTGGCACTTGATAATTAGTTATTTCATAGAATTTTAGTATAAAATAGTACATCCTTGATTTTATATTGGCTTGGTTAAATAACGATTAGAGTGANCGGTATTACTTATCGACCACGTACACTTGCGTGTGCATTGGGAAAACAACCAACAAGTTTTTGGCGCCGTTGCCGGGGACTTGAATATAGACTACTTTCTACTTACTTGCTTTAATTGTTATCTTATTGAGTCTAACGTCACGTGATTTTGCTCCCATCTCAGGAACTTTGATTCAATGTGCAGGGTCAGAAGCCAAGACAGACTTGACGGCTTTGACCCCGAACCTGAGAGATCATT
>MDKI01184804.1:0-43602 GCA_005239505.1 Nicotiana paniculata
TCATTATTCATGATATTAGATATTTCTAACCTCCAAAGTAACATGATTAATTTAATTTATGTAATTTCAAAGACGATCTCATTTCTGAGCTTAAATCAATTGACTTACGACGTACTCTCACGTATGAAAACATGGGGTGTAACATCATTCCCCCCTTTGGAACATTCATCCTCGAATGTTGACTAATGCACTTATCCTTCTCTTGAGAAATAGCTCTTACGAATAATTTAATATTGTATTTCCATCTAGGGAGTTGTTCGGTGAATAAATCCAAAGGCTAGGGCATTCCCCCCTTTAAGCTCTTTCTCACACCACGACTTGTGGTCGAAATTCTTCCAATCTCGTAACTATTTCTACCTTCTTTCATGCAGCCTGTATGATTCTAACCTTGAATGTGCGCCAATGCGACTCTTATCTCCTTTTTTCGTTAGCTTTTAACCAATCTCTAGGCTTCACTTTGTGAACATATATAGTACTATGACAAGCTGTCCCTCTAGGCATCTATAGGTGTACTAAAGTTCTTTGCTTGGTACTTTGTTGAACTTACGATTATTTCTATATCTTGTTTCATAGCCTCAGTTATCTATGATTATGGATTTAACACAACTAGGTAGGTCATACTGTACCATAACTCTTACTGTGGTATATTATTATCGAGGCCTGCCACCCAACTCTAGGTTACTCTCTCACCGCTTATCCTATATGTATAAATCTAAGCCATTTAATGCTTCCTTAATACTGTTCATCTTAATAATGACAGCCTAATCTCATCTCATATTAGTAACTTTCATCCATCTATTGTTGATTCACCTTAATGTTGATCTATAATCTACCACTTATAACTTGAAACCTCTTATGTAATATATCGTCACTAGGGCTCACGTCTCATCGGGGAACATCTGGAGTGATTTTCCTGATCCACTTAGGGACGATACATACTCCAATAACTATATTTCATAGCATACCAATGTGATTCATCCTATTCGGGGAGGTGGTATTCTAATCATGTTTCATCCATGAAATCGCTTTTTCTTTAAATCATTACTCAATCAATGGACTAAACGTAATCCTCTTACCATTTATCACAACTACACCCTTACTTTACATCCAACATAGCATTCCATATCTTCTAAATGCTCCTAGTTTTAAGCTCCTTTGAGTTCACTCATGCTATACTGAGCTTTTTATAACTTTATGAAAACCATCAGCTCTCTTGTTGTGATGGGTTTAATCCCGAGGACTTACATATTCTCATCATCTTATCATTCACCTTTTCTTATCCTTACTCCTGTCTAGCTAAAACCGTGTTGCTCTACCATACTTCAACTTGCGACCTACGCATATATATTTATACTACTCGCAACCTTCCTTTTAACATGCTAGCACCATAGATTATTTTATGCCTTCTCAGTTGTCTTTAAATGTAAGCAATTACTTTTCCTAGTCATTCTGTCACTTGCTACATGGATACTTGGCTTATCTTAGTGCCCACGAATACTGGAGTTCCCTGTATCTCATATGATCTCAATTATCAACTCTTGATTTTTTTTTCTTCTTTCTGTTCATTAGCCACGATAGGTGCCACTTTCTTATGGAGTGGATACAATATTATAGTGAGACTGTTGTTACAAGATCATTTCTTCTTTAGGTCACTATGCTTATATTGAAGCCTTCTTCCTTATTTTCTCAGCTGGTATTTCGTTGTAGTGCTTAGGGAAGACCTCTGACTCTTCTAAAGCTGCGAGCTTATTACATGTATACCCCACGATATTTCTGATGTTCTTACTCGCCTATCATTATCCTTAGTTACTTACCTTCGCGCCCTTATGCTCGTATGGTTACTTCTGAATTAAAATTTTAGTTGTCTCCCTAGTGGCACTCTCTTTTATTTCTATAACACTTATATTGTATCTTCTACTACCCCAACTCCTATGGCCCTACTGGCAAAGACCGTCTGGTGAAAATGCCAAAATATTTCTCGAGGATTACGATGTCGTATTTGAGAGATTCAATTTCCTATGTTGGGTTTCACTATGTTTATCTTTCATGATCTACTAATTTGTCGGTATCCTCCTATCGAGTCATAACTAGTCTCTTCCTGAATCAACTACAGACTACCCGTTGGTCCACTCACATATCTGTATTTTATGTAACGCCCCTTGGGTTATGTCCTGTCTTAACTTATCTCTCGTACGGGATCCTTATGTATCAAGTGTTCATTCTTGCTTATTTATAAATATCATCGGGTGTGAAACCCTTATTGATTCTCCCCGACGTCATGCTTGCATAATGTTCTGGAGTCATATTATATCTGTAGGATCTGAATAAATGCAATCTCATTCCTTTCTCCTTTTTACCCCATTCTTCCTTTACCATTCGATAGTTACCTCTTCATCTTTGGCATTTTTCTTTTCACATCTTCACTGACATATTACTCGTTTTGCAGTAGCCTTTCTACACCAGGGATATTTGAATTTCTTACGCACAAGGGTGACACCTGGTGTAACTGGCACATTTAGTCCCTTAAGCTTAACTATGCTCATAGTGCTTGCTTTAGGGAAGCATCTTCGTGAATAACCTTTAAATTTTATTCTTCTATTGTTCATTCTAATATTGTAAAAACATGATCTCTGAAACGATGCAAACTATTACCAATTCCTTCGATCCTTAATTCATGTTAGATTTTTTTTTAACTATCCCATACTAATTTCTATTACTCGTGGGGTCTAACTTTTCCTTCTGGTAATCACGTTGGACTCGGCGACTGATTTCTCGAAATGAGAATATGACTTTTGGGCTTATACTTTTATTGTCTCAAGGCATGTCTCCTCTTGTATTTTCCTTCACTTGACTATAGACTCTGTCATCCTGTCATATTTTGATCTACCGTTATCACCCATTTATTACATCTTACTCATAATGTTTCATTTACTCTCTTCTTATTCTCCTGCTAATATTTCTATATATCACCTTATTCTGAAGACTTCAACAAAAAGTTCTTTAATTTTTAGCTCCCCCTGCTTCATCTCACTAGTTCTTTGGGACGCCTAACATTCTCTCTTCCATTTTCTTTTTACCATATGGGTGGATAGATATACATTCCTTAGGGATCCTTATCAAGAAGTTTACACGTCTTAGTATACACATAATCTACTGAAGACCTCAAATTTACTCATCATAAGCATGATGCAAAATCGAGTTCCTCTGAATCAACTCTTACACAGCCACATTCAATCTCTTACCAACTGTCTGTTTGGATGGGGTATCGTTGTATTACGAATAAAGTAGAATTTAGGAGTTTGAATTCTTAAAACTGAGCTCTACCACACGATCTAGAGTAAGAAGAAAGAGTGACAGCCCTAAATGCTCTGTAGACTCCTTCTTATTAGTGTGGTACACAACACACCCATAAAAAGACTCTACTAGACACGGCTTGTAGACTACCTAGTACAGAACCGCTCTGATACCACTTCTGTCATGACCCAACCTATGGGCAGCGACGGTCACCTGTTACCTTACTCAACCGAGTACCAACATAACATTTATTTCTTATCATACTATCATGGGTAAATGGGCCAAAAGGGTCGTCATGAGATAACCAGAATAAAATATAAGTGCATACTAGACATAGGATTACCCAACATTATATAGAAACTTATACATGTGACATACGGGCCTATAAGGATGACATGATCATTTGTAAACTCAAAACATAGGCCGACAAGGCCATGCAAGTATGCATACACCTGACATCTGTCTATAAGCCTCTAAGACTACATAAATGTCATATAGGTCGGGACAGGGCCCTGGCAAACCAGTCAATACACGTCCCAATCATACTGACCAAATAGGCAACTCCGGAGCAAGTGGAGTGCAGCAACACCTTCCGCTGAGCTGATAGCCTACTAGGAGGACTATCAACCTATCTATCGGGACCTTCGGGAATGAAACACAACGTCCCTAGGAAAAAGGGACATCAGTACGAATAAAGTACTGAGTATGTAAGGCAGAAAAGAATAAATAAGAACAATAATGTAAAGAGAGATATAGGAGATACAACATGTAGCATCTGAGTGCCTCTAAGAGATAGTGACATGAAATGCGTGATACATATATACACATAATCGTTTAAAAACATTTTCCTCTGTGGGCATCAACATCATCATATCGTACCCGGCCTCAAAGAGGACTCAGTAAAAACATACCCCATCATCATAAGGATCGGTAGACTCGTACCCGGCCACGTGGAGCTCGGTAAACCCAACTGATCAGTGGTTTCACAATAGGTGTCGTAACCGGCCGACTATTGGCATCCTTAAAATTAGCTGCATGTAACATATTAACTAATTAACTATTAACTAACAACTAATTCAGTCATCTGTCATACCCATAAAAATCCACGTATAACTTATTTCTTAATTAATTAATAATGAATAACTAAATCAAAATATTGGAAATGTTACTATATAGTAATTAACAATATTATTATTAACAATAAATAACTAAATCAAACTATTTAAAATTTTACTATACAATACTTAAAAATATTATTAATAAATTTAATAATTTAATCATTTTGAGTATTAATTTAAATAAATAAATATTTATATTAAGATTAAAAAATCACACATTGATCTATATCACATTAATTAAAGCATGAAATAACGAAAATAGAGTTTAACATAAAAGCGGAAAAAAGAGTAATACAGGACGAAGCCGCAAATACTCAACATAATATCCCAAAACTAGGTGGTAAAGAGTCACAAGCTCTAACTGAATACACGAGATCAATCTCAACTACAAGTCGTCGTGGTCTAGATTGTGCCGGGCGGAGGCGAATTTGTAAAGAAAAAAGGCTAAATTGAATGTTGAGTTAGCCGAATTGAGGTAAATATTTTGCTTAACTTTGTTGAGGGAATTTTTTTCTCCTATTTGCCATTGTTTGCTACAGCGGGGGTGATACATATATGAGGTGTTTGTAGAATTTCCTGACCTTCCTGCTTCATGTCTTACTTGACTCTTAGATACTAAGAACATAGTATTAAATGTTAGGAATCCAGACTTAGCTCACTATGACTTGATCAAATTTGACAGAATTATGAGAATACATTGATGTGTCTAATTCGGTCATCTCTATGCTTAATCATTAATACATTGCTACAGCCGACCTTCTTGAGATACTAGATTCTATACTTGTATTGTGGATCATTCGTGAGATTGTGAAAAGTATTTGAATAATACAGTTCTTGAGGGTTTATTGAATCATTGTTGGCTCGGAAATTTGTGATTGGGATTTTTTGGAATATCCGTTAAAACACTCTCTCCGATGTTATTTATGCTTCCTGCCTTGTTTGTCATTGATATACATATGCTTGGTAAGGAAGAGTGTAAAGCACGAAGGGTGATGTCGTGTCATTGCATATACATTATTATGTGAGGGAGAGTGTAAAGCATGAAGGGTGATGCCGTGCCATATTATTGAGAGTGTAAATCACGAAGGGTGATGCCGTGCCATATCATTTGAGAGTAAAAACACGAAGGGTGATACAGTGCCATATCATTTGAGAGTAAAAGAACGAAGGGTGATGCCGTGCCATTTCATTTATATTGTTATGCTTGTATGTTATCGTGAAGTCATGACACGATGGGTGTTTCCATGCAGGCGAGGACGAGGGACATGCATTATGTTTAATATCAGTCTTTCGTGTATAAGTTCATGTCTTTACCTCGAACTGTTATTGTCATAATTATAGATCTTATGTGACTTGTTTCTATTGTTCTGTCCTTGATCTCTATCTCAATTGTTGTATGTTGTTCATACCTTCTACTTGCTTAACTTGCAAATGCCATGCCTATTTCCTGCTTTAACAATTATACTCATGTCGTATATATTTTGTTGCACTTTAGTATGTGCCTTCCACCATGCTAGTCATTCATGCCCTTACTTGTTAACTTGCGAAGATTATATGTTTCCTTATTATTTGTTATATTGGTACTTAGGCCTCAAATATGCTAGTTAATTGAAGTTGATATTCCTTGTTTTCCAATTGTTGTTATTGCTCATGTGCTTTCCGCTTAGTCTTTTAGGTTGCTCACATGTATATCCTTGTCTATTGTTGCTACTTGCGTATTTCCCACTCTGTAATTCATGTTATCGGTATTTTTGTCATCTAGTTGGTTCTTCTATACGTACATTTGAAAGGATGAGTTGAACGCACATGCTTTATTTGAAGTTCTCGTTACATGTCACATTCTTTACTTGTCGAGTTTGCTCTTATATGATTTATTTGAAGTTGTTATCACTTTTATCATTATGTGAATTCTTTTATTGTGGAGATACTCTTAGTTGAAATTGTTGTTACATGCTATCCTTTTGTTGCCGGATTATTCTCATACATTTGGTTCGTGCCATCTCTTTCATTGTTAGACTAATTCATACACTAGAGTCCGAAGTTTTGCAAATTTCATGGAAATACTTTCACTATCGAGTTTATCCTTAAACAATTAATTGGAATTGAGGTTATCGAAAGGCATTAGTCTATTTTAATTGAAGTTGTGTTTAAATGGGGTGTTGTTCCTTGTTGAGTTACCTTCCCGTTTATTTTGTTGTTATTGAGATTCCATACACATTGTGTTTGAGCTGCGGGCTATTTGTCGTGGAAATATTGATATTGTTGGATATTTGGAAAGGTTATGGCCTATGGGCACTAGTGGTACAAGTTGCTATATCGTGTTGTTGTGATGTTAGCACATATTAATTGTTGTGTGGTTTGGTTGTTGTTATGCGGAGTATAAGGGTGGCAATTCACCATTGTTGTTAAGCGGGCAATAAGGGTGGCATCTCACTATTGTTGAAGGTACGAAGTGATACGAGTTGCTATTGTGTTATTGTCCAGGCAAAGCGATAAGGATGGCTATTATACTGAGTGATACGAGTGGATATCATAGTGATACGGGTGGCTAATTATATTGTCAGGGCGGAATGATACAGGTAGCTATCAGAGAGATAAGAGTGGCAATATCAGGGATGATGTGTGATGGCTTGAGGACATTGTGTCGGTAATTTCCGTGTGATGATGTTCCTTTCCTTATGTATGTCATACACCTTACGTGACTTGTTATGTTGCTTCAATGAGCTACTCGATGTCTTTGATATTACTTGCTGACTTGGGTTGCAATAGTACACTCACACAAGCATACACCGTAGCATGGCACTTATACTCAGGAGTATGAAACTTGACATTTATTGATCATGCCCTTAGGTTTTTGTATTATCTGTTTTCATGTTGCTATTGAGCCTGTGACCATGCCAGACGGATTATGATTGTGAGCCTGTGATCATACCGGGCAGATTGTGATTGTGATTCTGTGACCATGCCGGGGGGATTGTGATTGTGAGCCTTTGACCACATCGGGAAGATTGTGGATCATGCCGGGCGGATTGAGGTATTGGAACGTGAGTTGTCCACGCAGTTGTGATTTGAGATGTGGGCACAAGGTGTCGTGATCAAATGATGGTGGGTTGAGACTCGTGACTTGTGACTATGACATGAAGTATCTCGGGTAATTTCGTTGCGAACGTGTGTTAGAACGAATTGATTAATTAGTTCTCTTTTGTGTTCCTTAATTTGTTTCACCGACACTTTCATGGCGTTCTTATTGCTTTACTTTTTATATCACACGTCGATTCTTGTTGCCATTTACTGATTCCTGCTTTCTGTTATTAGATTTATACTTCTATACTGCACAGGTTATTTTGTCTAGTCGGTGTCTTGACTTGTACCTCATCACTACTCCACCGAGGTTTGTCTTGATACTTACTGGATACCGACTGTGGTGTACTCATACTACATTCTGCATATTTTTGTGCAGAGTCAGGTATTGGAGATATCGGACTCGGGCACAGTTAGCTTGTTGATCGCGAGGATTCAGGGTAGAGCTGCTTAGTCGTCGCAGTCCCTTGGAGTCCTTCCTTACTTGTATTGTCTGCTTGTCATTTGAACATTATTGTATTTCGATCTTTGAGATTATTCCATATATTAAGTTAGAGTTCGTGACTATGTATTACCAGTCTTGGGAAGTTGTTATGATTATTGTTGCGTAGGCATATTTCATTTTTGTTTCAGTATTCATATTAAACTCTATTTTAAATTATCATTGTTGAAAACTGGCTCAATCCTTGTAAGTAATCGGCTTACCTAGTCTTAGAGACTAGATGCCATCATAACATACTACGGATAAAAATTGGGGTCGCGACAGTTGGTATCAGAGCTCTAGTTTCATAGGTTATACGAGTCACGAGAAAGTTTAGTAGAGTCTTGCGGATCGGTAAGGAGACGTCTGTGCTTATCTTCGAGAGGCTACAGAACTATTAGAAAAATTCCACTTCTTTCATTCATATCGTGCAGATTATTGATTTCAAAGTTTGAGCCTTTGTATCTCTATTCTCTCACATATGGTGAGGACACGCGCTACTGGATTAGCCACATGGCTTATTTTGCTTTTGATTCGGTATTCATATTATAATCTGTTTTAAATTATCATTGTTAAAAACTGGCTCAATCCTTGTAAGTAATCGGCTTACCTAGTCTTAAAGACTAGGTGCCATCACGACATCCTTAGAGGGAAATTGGGGTCATGACAATTTTATCGCCACTAAAAGTCTTTTGTGGCAACCATAGTCGCCGCCAATACTTTTTAAAAAAAAATTGAAAAAAAAAACAAAACAAAATAAGGAAAAAAAATGCATAACACATTTGTTTTAGGTGAGAACTCAATAGGCATCCATCATCTCTCTCAAAACATGAACTCATTCTCTTTCAAAATAATCTTACCATATACCCAATTGAAGTACTATGACCTGGTGATGATTTCTACCCAAATTTCCTATTACGTTTGAAGAACTCCAAAGGAGGATTATTTTTTCTCTACTAAGATTTTCACACTAAACCCAATTTTCCTTCTCTCGCCGCACAATTATGGGTTACATTCTCTCTCTATTTCTGAAATCGGTGTATTATTTCATGGATTTATTTTTCTTTTCTCTAATTTATTGTTTTGAGCCAATCTTATATATATTATTAAAAAGAGAGGAAAAAGCCCTATCCTTAAGCCAAGTGATAGCGTAGAAAAAAAGCCACATGGCATAAGTGGTTAATAATTAGTTATTAGTTATTTTTTGAATTTAAATATCTATAAAATAATAAAATAAAATATTATATATTAAAAAAAATATTTAAATTCAAATTGGAAAGTAGTTTAAACTTGGAGTTTTTAAATTATTTTAAAATAAAAAACAAAAAAACTAAAATAAAAAAAATAAAAAACTGCTAATCTAAAATTTCTTTATCTAAATAGTTTTTGTTTTCTTTTTAAAAATAAAAAAGTTTATTTATTCAGAAAAGATTATTGAGAATAATAGAATAAAAAAAAATATGTATCTTCTATTATATTACAAAAAGATAGTACCAAACAAAAATTAAATACAGTAATATGCTAATAAATGTTTCTATTTACAATGCAATAATCCTAAATTTAGGATTATATAACACATATCTATATATCATTAAAAGGAGAGAAAAAACCCTTTCCTTAAGCCAAGTGGCATCCTTAAAATTAGCCGCATGTAATATATTAACTAATTAACTATTAACTAACAACTAATTCAGTCATATGTCATACCCATAAAAAGCCACATATAACTTATTTCTTAATTAATTAAGAAATTAAGGTGTCGTACTCGGCCGACTATAGCGCGACTCGGTAGAGTAAAAGAGATACTATATATAATGCATGTTGCACTCATGGAATCACGCTTTACACCTTTCGGGGTGACGTAAGGTAGTTGCACCTTCGATTAACATTATGGAATCATACAATCAATATGAACTTCACTAGGACTCAAGGATCATACATACTTTCTTAGAATAACTTTGTAAGGACAGAACAACATGAACAACCTTAGTTGCTAGGAGTAGATTCATTATGAATTAGCGTATCGTTTACATTCGTTTCACTTTAGATCATGCCAAAAGAAATAAGGAAATTTCATAACATACCTTTGCAATCTTCTCTCAAATCGTCAACAAAGCTCAATATGATCTTCTTACGTCTACAATGAGTAACCCGACTTCGTCGTCATCATATAAGCATTGTAACTCTCATATTTCAAAACCAATATTCTACAAGAAAACGGACAGCACCTCCCCTATTTTTACTACATCCCATATGTTACCAAAAGTCCCCAAACAGCCCAAACAACAACAATATAATTCACAATAAGCTCTCCGATTAGTTCAACAATCATTTTGAGCGGCAAGCTCGATCGGAATCCGTATAACCCATATCACCCCTTATAGACTTCTTACATTAACTTAAAACCATCATTAATATGATAATGAAGTAATTCATCAATGATTCCATCGTTATACCATATATTTATAACAAAGGAAACAATCCACAACTCCAACTTTCTTCAATTTGCAACTTAATTCACTAGTTCATGTCTAGTCCAACCATTTAACTTGATCAACATCAAGATAACCTTAGGCACCTGAAAAAACACAATAAAAAATACCTCCTACAGTAGCTTCAAGTTGAAATCCAAGTTATATTTAGCTTACAACAGCGCTCAATGGAAATACAACACCATAGAAGTGACTTAAGCTAATCTAAATATTATCTTATAGTTTATTATCCTAACAACTTAACCAATATACAAGCAAGCTTAAGAAAAATTAGTAAGATGTTATACTCACCTTAACCAGTATCAAAATCTTTAAATTTCAGCAAAACACAGCCCACAACTATCCTCAATGACAACACAACCTCAAAGATGTGTTATTCTTAACTAGAACTAACTTTTGATGTTGAAATATGGTGTAATCCATTTGCAAGACTTGAAATAACCTAGGGTTGATATGAAAACCATGGGAGATTGTACATTAGACTAACAGTATAGGAAGTTCAAAACATAACAGATAAAAGTACCGTACACAACTCTACGAGACAATCACCAATTACTAGAAGGAATCACAGTAGAAGATTCACAATCTTTCCTGGTATGAGAAGTGTATCCAAGATATCAAGTCCAATGGAACGGTAAAACCCTTCGTGCTTCGGTCTCTTGATCACCATATATATAAATAATTTATATAACAAATCAATAAGCACGGCAAAATCTTTCGTGACATGTAACGACAACTTCAAATAGATCATATAAGAGCAAACTCGACAAGTAAAGAATGTGACATGTAACGAGAACTTCAAATAAAGCATGTGATAGTAGAAATGACGAATAAATGATATAACATGTGCAAAAAATTCCAAATAAGTACATGAAAGAAGCCTATGAGTCTAAACCGGTCACTTTCCACATATAAGCCCGAGTATGTACTCATCACCTCGTGTACACGGCTTTCATATGACACAAATGTAGAACAAACGACTCAAATACTAAGGGGTAGTTTCCTCACATAAAGTTAGGCAAGATACTTACCTCAAAAAAGCCAAATCAATACTCTAAACAGACCCTCTCGTGTGAAACAATCTCTACACGGATCAAATCTAGACAAAATAACTTAATATCAAAAATAAAAACCATAGAAAATGATTCTGGATAATAAAGCGTCAATCATTAATGAAAACTAAAAAGTCAACCCAAAAAGTCAACCCCAGGCCCGCACCTCGGAACCTGACAAAATTTACAAAATCCGAACACCCATGCTCATACTAGTCCATTTACACCAAAATTATCCAATTCTAGCATTAAATTGTCCTTCAAATCATCATTTTACATTTTTGAAAATTTTCACAAAAATTCCTATTTTCTCCAACTCAAATTACTAGTTTAATGATAAAAATAATTATGGAATCATGAAATATAATCAAATCCGAATAAAGAACACTTACCCCAATCCAAATCGTGAAGAACCCCTCCAAAATCGCCCAAAATCGAGGTCTACAACTCAAGATATGATAAAAATGACTAAACCCTCGATATATAAGAAGTTGCCCAGCGATATCTGCATCTGCGGACAAAACAACACATCTGTGCTCTTGCTTCTGCGAGCCAACTCCCGCCTCTGCGGTTATCACTTACCATACTAGCGACCGCACCTGCGCAAAAGCGGTCGCATCTGCGACGCCGCAAAAGTGCTCACACAATCGCAAAAGCGGACATCCTCGCACCTGAGATCCATAACAGGCATATGCGATAATCGCACCTACGATCTTTCCCTCGCAGAAGCAAACCTCCCTCCCGGTCCTCAACATCGTAGAAGCGATAAAAAAAACACATAAGAAAATCTGCAACTGCCTCCAAAAATGCATATACGAAGCACCTGAACCAGACCTCCCCAAAAACATGAAAATGATCTGAAACTCGTCGGAAACACATTCGGGCCCCCCGGAACCCCGTCCAAACATACAAACAAGTTACATGACATAACTCGAACCTGATCGAGGCCTCAAATCACATCAACAACATCAAAACTACAAATCGCACCTCAAATCGAACTTAATGAACTTATTAACTTTCAACTTCTACAACTCGCGCCAAATCATATCAAATCAACCCGAAATAATCTCAAATATTGCATGTAAGTTCCAAATGACACAAAATAGCTATATAAACTTCTGGAATTCAAATCTGAACCCGATATCAACAAATTCAACTCCCAGTCAAACCTCTCAAGCTTGCAAACCTTCAACCTTCCAACTTTCGTCACAATGCATCAAATCAACCTACAGACCTTCAAATCCAAATTCGGACATATGTCTAAGTCCAAAATCACCATACAAAGCTATTGGAATCATGAAAACATCATTCTGGAGTCGTCTACACAAAATTCAAACTTCGATCAACTTTTTTCACTTAAGATTCTAAAACAAGAATCGTTCTTCCAAATCAATTCCGGATCTTCCGAAAATCGAACTCGACCATAGATGTAAGTCATAATATATGATACAAAGATGCTCAAAACCTTAAGACACCAAACGGAATGCTAATGTCAAAACGACCGATCGGGTCGTTACAAAAATATAGGTCGCCAGAAAAGTTTTTGGAGCCAAATTCTTGCTGAGCAGGAATGAGAGATTTGAGTCTTATTTTTGGCATATATTGTTGCGACTTAATCTGAGTCGCCACCAATGGTGGATTTTCCCTAGCGACTGTTAGGTTCGCCAGTAAAGTTTTAATATTCTAAGGCGACTTTGAAGTGCGCCACCAATTGAAAACTTTGAGTGGTGACTTATTTTGTCGCAACTAAATGCCGCCACTAAGAACCCTCATTTTTGTAGTGATTTGTGAGAATAGATTTTGGATATTGGATTTCCTATCATATCTTGTTTGTGTTTATCTTTCCTTAATGAATTATGCATATTTGTTCCCTTTTATGTTATGTTATGAATTTTACCATACTTGGTTACTTGTTGGGTCATATGACTTGATTTGTTGGATGGGGCGCATGCCGCACAACATGTTATGATGGGATGGGTTGGTGCCCCAACATATATGTTATAAGTCTTGGTGTTTGACTTGTGATGTTGTCCTCCTTTATGGTTTGACTATGTTATTTTCATATATCGATTTATCCCCGTTGACATGAGCTTTTAATGAAAGTGTGGTCGTTTTTATTCAAAAAATGAAGTTATTACTTCTTTTATTGAATCCATTTACTAATTTTCACCTATGTTCCTATTGTTTCTACTATTATTTCCCTTGCTATTTTTATGCTTATAAATCGTATATGTATATTAAGCAAGTATCTTTTGACTTAAAAACCTTGCTACTGTTTTGAGGTTAATTGAGATATTTGATGAGTACAACTTCCCTATACAGTTCTGCACCTTTGCGTCTAGATATTTGGAGCTAAGCAACTACGAAGTTCGAGGGTGAGCATTGAAGACTACAGCATTCCAGCTATCTACTATCATCTTGTTCATGGTAGTATAGGACTTGTACTTCTATTTATATTACTCTCGGACATATGTTGTATTTCCTCTTGCCAAAGTTGTAATTCATATCTTAGTTGCTCATGACTTGTATCACCAGTTCTTGAGATTAGTTGAGTTAATTTATGCATCTTTATTTATTGTATTGATGATCTTTAGTATTGAGAATGTTCAATGTTAGTTGGCTTACCTATGTCACGACCCAGAATTCTCACCTTCGAGACCTTGATGGCGCCTAAAGTTTTACTTGATAGGCACGCCAACGTTAGAGAACCGTTGAGTCAATATTTGTCAATTTCAATAATAGAATCAATTCAACCAAATACAAGCTAAAATTGAAATACAGAATAACATAAATGCCCAAAATATCGACTACAATTCGGATCTGGAGTCACAACTCACGAGTCTCTAAGATTTTTTACAGAGTCTGAAATAAATGCAATTGTTCTGAATGAAAAGAAACAGTAAAGTAGGGCAAATAGAAGGGGACTCCAAGGTCTGCGGACGCCAGCAAATCTACCTCGAGTCTCCAATAAACAAGTCCAAGTTGCTGCTCCTCACGGACAACTAGGGCCGATACCAAAATCTACACAAGAAGTGCTGAGTGTAGTATGAGTATAACTGACCCCATGTACTCGTAAGTATCGAGCCTAACCTCGACGAAGTAGTGACGAGGCTATGACAAGACACTCACATAATAAACCTGTGCAGATAACAGTATATGTACAATATAACAACAGATAAGAACTAATCATGTACTATTGGGAGGGGACATGCTAAAGGGGTTACACGATACGAGAGATACAACGGAAATGATAAACAGAACGGTCAATATGCCTTTAACCAGTAAGAACAATTAAGCACAATGAATAAAATTGCACAGCATCACCCTTCGTGCTTTTACTCTCAACCTCACAATGAAACAAGAGCACTACATAGCACCACCCTTTATGCCTTTACTCTCAGTCTCAGTACAAATCAATAGATACGACACAGCATCACCCTTCATGCATTAACTCGCATAACATGGCACGGCATCACCCTTCGTGCATTAACACTCACAATATGGCACGACATCACCTTCATGCATTAACACTCACATACGGCAGGCCATCACCTTTCGTGCATTAACACTCTCCCTTACCATATAACAGAGAACATAAATAAAAGGGAGACAGAATAAACAAGAACATGCCTCATATCAACAATGTTTCCACAATACCATCCTAAACTTCGGGAAAACAATACTCAAATATCTCAAATAGCTAGTAAATGTGTGAAGAACGGATAATTTAATAATTAACTAGACTAAAATGGGATATCATGATCAAAGAAGGAAATAAATTGCAAGAAAACCAGCTCCACCGCATGCTTTGTCCCAACAACAATGCATAAGTACTCGTCACCTCACATATATGTTGTACCAAACATATAAACATGAAGCAAATAGGCAAACAAGTCCTAATCCCTTAAGTCAAGGTTAACCACGACACTTACCTCGCTCCACGGACCAACTCAAAGCTCTACCGGGGTTTTTCCTCTAGAACCCGCCTCCAACCCACTTGTATCTAACCACCAGTGACTCAATAATATCAAATATTGCTAACAGAATCAATTAGAATATAAAATTTTAGAATTTCTAAACTTTCCCCCTAAACGTCAAAAATCGACATCGGGCCCGCTTGATCAAAACCCCAGATTCAGACCAAAATCCATTTACCCATTCACCCCCGAGCCCGATTATATAATTTGTTTTGAAATTCAACCTCAATTGGGGTCCAAATTCTAATTTTACAAAAATCCCTAATTCTACCCAAACCCCCCAATTTCCACCATGAAAACACATGATTTTAGGTTGAAAGCTTATGAAATGTAAAAGGTAATTGAAAGAAAGTAGGTTAGGATCAATTACCAACAAATTGGGGAGGAAAAACTCTTGGAAAATCGCCTCTAGAGTTTCTAGTTTTGAAATTTTGAAAGAATGGAAAAAATCCCGAGCTAGTTCATTTTTTGGGCGCCAGGTATTCATCGCGTCGCGTGAAACCTGACGTGTTCACGAAGAGCACAGCCTCAGTGGCTTACGCATTCGCGAGGGGCTGCACGAGTTTGAAATGGTATTTCCCCCCTAGTCATCGCGTTCGCGAGCCTGGGCTCGCGTTCGTGTAGAACAAACCCCTGCTTTACCCTCCCCCACCTCAATACACTACGTGTTCGCGTGTGACTAGCCGCGTTCGCGTGGAGCAGGCCCCCCAATGCTCTGTGTTCGCGACCGTCGCCTCGCGTTTGCGTAGGAAAAAAATCCTCCCAGCCCAGTTCACACTTCGCGATCGCGAGAGTACCTTCGCGATTGCGAAGAAGGAAACAAGATGACAGTTGAACTGGAGATAACACCAGATTTTCTAAGTCTAAAACCTTCTGTACGCTATCTGAAACTCACTCGTGCAATCGAAACAGCAAAATAACGCCTAGAACTACGAATCGGATACCAAAATCAAGTGAAATTTTCAAGAAACTTTAAAACTTCTACTTTCACAACCGGATGTCCGAATCTCGTCAAACCAAATCCGTTTCTCACTGAATTTGATAGACATGTCATAAATATAGCAATGAACCTATATCGGATTCTGAAACCCAAATACGGACCCGGTATCAATAAATTCAAATATCGGTCAATTCTTTAAAATCATTAAACCTTTAAACTTTCAATTTTCGACAAAAATCAATAACTCGAGCTAGGGACCTCTGAATTCGACTCCGAGCATATGACCAGGTCCCAAATCACGATATGGACCCACCGACACCGTAAAATGCGGATCCAAGTCCTTTTGCTCAAAATTTTGATCGAAGTCAACTCAAATAGATTTTTAAGGCAAAATTTCACATTTTATCAGTTTTTAACATAAAAGCCTTCCGGAAAAAAATATTGGACTGCGCACACAAATAGAGGAAGACTTAAAGAAGCTACTAGAGGCTTCAAAACATGGAATTAGGTTCTAAAACTCTAGATGACCTATCTGGGTCATCACAACTTAGTACGTTGGGTTAGGTGTCATCATGACTTGGTAGGAATTTGGGTCGTGATAGAATTATAATAGTTAAATACAATGATATTAATAGAATATCACCAACATTTTGTATATCTCAAAATATGAAAAGCTCCATAGTAAAAAAAAAAGAGCGGGTATTTTTTCGCACAAAAATTGAAAAGCATGTTTTTACAAATTAAGTTACATGAGAGAATAGAGTTTGTTAATATTTTTTATATTATCTTTTATTTTAATCTTTTTCATGGTTATAAGTTAATTATATAATTTATAATCACTTTATCCAAATTTAATTATCGTCTTTATAATTTTTAGAAAAAATAAAAGAAAGATGCTTGAAACACTATGTGGAAATCTATCCTTTACTAGTGATTGTGAAATATAGTTTTGAATAGTTTCCTTAACTCTAATTAAATTGATTAACTCCACATGTATAATAGTAAGTTATTGGTCAGAAGAAAAATAGGTAGCAGAAAGACCAAAGAAGAAAGAAAATAGAACTAATTGAATTATTTCTACTCAGTCCACTTATCTCCTTATCTATACTACATTAAAAGTCCGAAACCCTTTAGCGAAATGTTGTTCTTCATTTTTACCCTTTAAAAATAAACTTCACATTAGACAAAACTATAACTTAAGTTACTTTCCTAATATTTAGCAATTTGAAATTGTCACAACCCAAAATCCAACTAGTCGTGATGTAACCCCAACCTGCTAGGTAAGCCAATTAACAACAATCCGATTCAATGAGATTAAATGAGAAAATAAATGAAGAAATAGCTGAACTTTATACAAGGAATTCCCAAGTACGTAGTACAATCATAAGCTTCTAAGATATAGAGTTTACAAAGCTGATTTGAAACAAATACATCATCTGTTTGAAATGTACATGAACGGATTTAAAATGCTAAAGCTACCAAGAACAAGAGGCAGTTATGATAGGAATGCAGGTACATCTTTAATTCCAGCTCCCGCTATACACAACAACATCAGCATCCAAAATCTGCACGTAAGGTGCAGAAGTGTAGTATGAGTACAACCGACCTCATGTACTCAATAAGTAACAAACCTAACCTCATGTTGAAAGCAGTGACGAGCTTGGACAAGGTCAGAGTCCAACACTAATAGCCAAGAACAATTCGTAACAGTATGAGAAAAACAATACAAGCAATGACTCAAATATGATGCTTAGTTCGTTCACAATTTCGAAAAATAGGCATCCTTTTCAAGTATAACAGTAAAATCTAAATCTTTTGCCGAAATCACCAAAATATGAGTAAATCTGAAAAACTATGATTTTTTCCAAAACTTTCAACAATAGCTAAGATGTTTCATTATCAGATGTCACGAGGAACGTACGTATCTATGCGTACATGTCAATGTGTATGTGAAGTCATGAATGTCACAATGCAGTACTGCATGAGGAAATTCATCTCAATTTCTACATTCCCAGTATGCATGCCAACTATAATGCAACGTAGTGATGAAACCATATGCATACTCTCAGAGAATCAATTCGCTCAGTCCTCCTAGTCGCTCAGTCCTCATAGTCTCTCAGTCCTCACAGTCACTCAGTCCTTCCAATCACTCGCGCTTGCAGTCGTTGTCGCACTCAGTAGGTACATGCGCTCTCTGTGGGTGTGCAGACTCCGGAGGGGCGGATCCTTCCCATGAACTAATATAAGACAATCATGGCAATCAATAAAGCTTGTTGCGGCGTGCAGCCCGATCCCATAAATATCCACACAATCAAGCCCTCGGTCTCACTCAGTCATCAATCTCTAAAGTCTCTCGGCCTCACTTATCGCATGTCAATCAGCCCAAACAATGATAATATGATGTGAGATTAATGATAACAGAGACTGAGATATGATATGTAATGAATGAGTATGACTGAGTATGTAATTGCAATTTAAGCAAATAACTCAACAACAAAAATGACCTCAGTAGGTCCCAACAAGATAAGCATATAGCCTAAACGTGGTTTCTAACATGGATCACATCTCAATTACTCTAGCACGTAGAAATCTCATGAATAAAGACAAGATTAGGTAACTACACAGTATCACATAATCAACAAAATCATAATTCACGTGGTGTACTGATGATAGGATATAATTGTATATTTTATTCGCTTATTACACTCTAGTTTACTGCACTTTAATTGAGTTTGAGCTTTAATCGCTAGTGTTTTGCACTAATTGTGTATTTTATGCCTTGTAAGAGTGATTCTGAGCTATATAGATGTTATGGAATGAATTCAAGTGATTTGGAGTTTTGAAGTCTGATTAAAAGCCAAATAATTAAGTCGGGATCGTGTTCGAGGGTCAAATTTGATAGTTAAGAACAAATGAAGACTCGAGGAAGCATATTGCGCACTGTCTAGTAAAATAGCCATAACTCTTTTCTCTGAAATCCATTTGGGCTATATAATATATGGTTGGAAATAAAACTCAAAGGTATACAACTTTCATGTCTTACGTTTTCCAAAATTCCAAATGGAACAGGGTGCAAAATGCGGTAGAAACCGCGATCGCGGACCTGGCGCGCAAATGGGGCAGAAACTTTTCGATATGCGTGACCACTAGTGCGACCGCGCTACTCCAGGCCTGGAAAATCATCTTTTTTTGCGTAGGAGAAGGTATAATTGTTTGGGCCCGACCTTTGGTATATATACATGAAAAAAGGTATTTTGTAGAGGTTGGACATACTTTTGACACACTTTAGGGTAAAACAACACCCAAGGAGGAAAGAATACGCTAGGAGCAAGGAGGAAGATTTAACCACAAGTTTTTCCTTCCAATTCCTATTTTTCATTGTTGGTTATGACTTCTAGTATTTTATTTTTACATACTATTATGAATAACTAATTTTTTATATAGGGTTTTGATGGAACCTTTTGTAGGATAAATTCTTGTTATGTTTTTATATAATTGAGCCGTTGGATTTCTCTACTTGTTCAACTACGTGTTTATTGTTGTTGATTGAATGGCCATCGATTGACTGTGCCTATGTATTATTTGTTTCTTGATAAAGGATACATATTTAGGTGGTTGTTGAACAACGTCACTCCTAACGTATGTGAGAAATCATTACATCGGTTTTAAAGGTAGGTTTAGAAATAACGAAGCCTTGACGTGGTCATAGTGAGCGGTTAGATAAAGCCAACTAGTAGTTCGAGAGAATATGCCTAGTAAATTTTTGTAGTTGCTCGAGAGAGAATTACGACACCTAAAGTGCTCATGATCAGTAGAGAACACATAGGCGAAATCGTAGGGAACATAGCGGGAATGATTCCGACAATTGGGGAAATCATAACTCTAGACCTCCTAAATTTAATCTCCAACCCTTAGTATCTTTAGTTGTTAATTTACTTATTAGTTTCTTAGTTAATTAGTTAGATATAAAAATCTTAATCTTTATAACTTAAAAATTTAGTCGAGCTTGTCTTCTTTGCGATATTGAACAGTTATAGTGAAACCTTAGTTCTTTGTGGGATTCGACTCCGGACTTTTAGACCGGATTATATTTGCAGCAACCGCTTATCTTTTCTAGGACTAGAGTTGGGCATGATCAAATTTTGGCACCGTTTCCAGGGAATTAACGGTGTAGTTGTAGGTGTACATAGTGCTAGGTTTCATGTTTGAATTTTTTTCCAGTATTTAATTTTTATTTTCTTTATTTTAGTTTTATTTTCTAATTTGAAAAACATAGCATCATGGAATTATGAGAATATGGATGTTGGTAGTTCTACTTTGATCCTCGTTATGCATATTGTGGAGAAAACCACTCATGACAAAATTATCAAAATATTCCCGAGAGAGAGTTATGTGCACCAACTCAATCTTATGTGTGTAATGTGTGTGATATATGTGGTGGTCAAAATGGTCATTTTTATGGTTGTGCTTATATTTTTTATCTTCCTCCAACCTCTTATTATGATGGTTCTGCCTTTTATTGTGAAGTTAATAGGAACAAAGAACCTGGGGATGCAGACCTGAAAGAGATCAAGGATATGTTAAAGTGCCTTCTGGAACAAAATAATGAGAAACAATTGCAGCTAGAAAGGCAAGAGGCAACTATTCGCAAGTTGGAGGTTCAATTGACTCAAGTGCTTGGAGCTTGTAATGCTCAACAAGCCAATATTGAGGATAGTAGCCAAGAAGAGCATGAATTTGAGGTGTTAATTGGGGAGGTCAGAGTAGAACATCAACAACCTAGCCAACTACAATTTGAGGATGTCGATGTTGAAGAAGTGAGACTAGAGCCAGCCAAGGACTTTGAGGATAAAATTTTTGTTGACTCTAGTATCATTGATGTTGAGGATGTTGAAAGTCCTGAAGTTCATGTGTTTGAGCGCATTGGTCCACACTCCAAGCATTTTTCCATATTATGTTTGGATGATGATATGGAAATAGAGTCATCTGAACCAATTGAGGAGTCAAGGAATAAGGAACAAGGTGCATATATTCTGGAATTCTTCTTGCCAGAAAGTCAGGATTACATACCTAATACAAAGGCCAAGGAGTGCAGAATACTACATTATTTCCTTGGGCCAGTTAGATTCGTTCCACCGCCCATGACCATAATCATAAGCTTGAATCAAAACTTGGGGTTCAATTCATAAGTTCGAGGTGGAGGCAAAAAGTGATTCACGCCGTGCCGCAACGTCAAATCAAGCGCTTTTTGGGAGGCAACCCTGCTTTATTTTTTTATTTTTAATTTAGTTTATTATTATTATTATTATTGTATTATTCTTGTTGTGTCGATTTTTGATTTTTTAGGAGTATGGAATGCAAAGCCATTGGAAGAATGATATAGAAAATCAGATGGTTGGAACTAAGTGTGAGGTACCCGCACGAAGGACCAGGCCTGGGAGAACTCTGAGTACCCCATGAGATGCTAGTGCTTCGGCCTTTGGCCTACCAGGGAGTTTCTTTTACCCTCTTATAGTTATGATGTGCATTGGGGACAATTCACAATTTTAAGTGTGGGGTGAGGAGATCGTCTGGATGACTTTCCATGCTATTTTAGTTGTGTTAGTTTAATTGAATAATTTTTTTTTGGACAAAAATAGAAAAGACTGGACTTTTCCCGACGATGGATCAATTAGACAATTTTCTTGAGGGATTTAAATCTAAAAAAAAGATTTTCTTTTGTTAGGTAGTGTAGCAATTCCTCCTTGATTTTTCTTTGTGTTGCGGTTCTTTTCTAAGGGTTTTGTTTGAACCGGGTGTAGTTAGTTTTAGTTATTTTTTTAGGAAGAGGAGCCATTGTGTTTTGTTTTGAATTGAAGCAATATCTCTTGACTTTGTTATGCCTTGAGAATAGTGAGTACTTTGGTTGTGATGCTTATGCTCAGTTTTTGACGCTTGTATAAGTACCTTAAATTGTATGATTTTAAATTTGCTTAACTGCTTTGACTACAGTGTCTTGATGAATCCAATCTTGAGTAAGTTAGGTGTCATGTGTGTGTTATTTTGTGCATTGCATTTGATGCCTAGAACTTTCCCCGTGTGTTTGCAAAGCGAAATAGTAATTTTGTTCAGTCTTGGAAGTGATATAGGCGTTTCTTTGTTGAGCCAAATATGTATTTTACCTGCCTAATTGTTATGTATCGTAGTTAACCCCTTTGAGCATGTAATCCTATTTCTTTGGCAACCACATTACAAACCTTACCCATTTGTTTGAATTAACTATCTATTTGAACTTTTTAACCTCTCATGAGAACTTGGATTGTTATGAACTGCGTAAAAGTTAAAGTGTGGGGTGGTTGGTTTGGCATTTGAGTGGAACTAATGAAATATGGAGAAAGGTGAATTGTATTGAAAAAGTGAGCGCCACTTGAATTGAAAAAAAAAAGAAAAGGAAAAAATAGTTGTATTGGTGTGAAAAAAAAATATTCCTTGATAAATGGTGACTCTTGATATAATTGTGCTTAAAGAAGTACGAGGTAATATACATTGATGTGAAGGTGGAGTTTGGTTTGACATAAGTATTGGGTTTGAATGTTAAAGTATATGTATTAAAGTGCTTAGGGAGGTGTAGTCACTCTTATATCTAAATGTATCCTACCCGTCCCGCAGCCTACATTACAACCGAATAAAGTCCTACTTGATCCAGACTGAATAAGCTCGATTAGTAGAGTGGTACACTATGGGCAAGCCTATGGTGCATTTTTTGTGGCATATGAATGTTATTTCTGGGAGTGAGTGAACTCTTTCTATCTTGAGTTCGTAAGTGTTCTTAAATTTTATTGTGTGGAACTACTCTCTTTTGTTGTGTGAGGGCACTTGATTCATGAAGGAAAGGTAATGTCAGTGACCTCTATGTTAGAGTAAGTGGGTGAGTTGTGAATAATGCGTGGTACTTGTGAGTCAAATCTTGAGGTGAAGATGTTACGCTTTTGTGCTTAGTCTATTTTAAATATTCTGTGTGATGAGTTAGGAGAATTGCTTAAAAAGGTCGTGTCTATATAAAGTGTAATTTTTAAGTGTGGGGTGTTGATGATAGGCTATAATTGCGTATTTTAGTCGCTTATTACACTCTAGTTTACTGCACTTTAATTGAGTTTGAGCTTTAATCGCTAGTGTTTTGCACTAATTGTGTGTTTTATGCCTTGTAGGAGTGATTTCGAGCTATATAGATGTTATGGAATGAATTCAAATGATTTGTATATTTGAAGTCTGAGTAAAATCCCAAGGAATTAAGCCAAGATCGTGTTCGGGGGTCAAATTTGATAGTTAAGAACAAACGAAGACTCGAGGAGGCATATTGCGCACTGTCTAGTAAAATAGATATAACTCCTTGCTCCAAACTCCATTTGGGTTATCTAATATATGGTTGGAAATCTAACTCAATGGGATACAACTTTCATCTTTTAAATTTTCCCAAATTCTAAACCGAACAGGGTGAAAAATGCGGTAAAAACCGCGACCGCGGACCTGACGCGCAAATGGGACAGAAACTTTTCGATATGCGCGGCCACTAGCGCAACCGCGCTACTCCAGGCCTGGAAAATCATCCTTTTTCGCGTAGGAGAAGGAATAAGTATTTGGGCCGAACCTATTTGGTATATATACATGGAAAATGGTATTTTGGAGAGGTTGGACATACTTTTGACACACTTTAGGGTAAAACAACACCCAAGGAGGCAAGAATACGCTAGGAGCTAGGAGGAAGATTTAACCACAAGTTTTTCCTTCCTCTTCCTATTTTTCATTGTTGGTTATGACTTCTAGTATTGTAGTTTTACATACTATTATGAATAACTAATTTGTTATCTAGGGTTTTGATGGAACCTTTTGCAGGATAAATTCTTGTTATGTTTTTATATAATTGAGTTGTTAGATCTCTCTACTTGTTCAACTACGTGTTTATTGTTGTTGATTGAATGGCCATCGATAGACTGTGCCTATTTATTATGTGTTGCTTGAGAAAGGATACATATTTAGGTGGTTGTTGAACAACACCACTTCTAACGTATGTGAGAAATCAATATAACGGGTTTAAAGGTAGGTTTAGAAATAACAAAGCCTTGACGTGGTCATAGTGTGCGGTTAGATAAAGCCAATGATCAGTAGAGAATACGACACTTAAAGTGCTCATGATCAGTAGAGAACACATAGGCGAAATCGTAGGGAACATAGCGGGAATGATTCCGACAATTGGGGAAATCATAACTCTAGACCTCCTAAATTTAATCTCCAACCCTTAGTATCTTTAGTTGTTAATTTACTTCTTTAGTTTCTTAGTTAATTAGTTAGATATAAAAATCTTAATCTTTATAACTTAAAAATTTAGTCGAGCTTGTCTTCTTTGCGATATTGAACAGTTATAGTGAAACCTTAGTTCTCTGTGGGATTCGACTCCGGACTTTTAGACGGGATTATATTTGCAGCGACCGCTTATCCTTTTTAGGACTAGAGTTGGGTGTGATCATGCACGCTCACATGCACGTTATCTAGCATGTGTGTCACCTTAATTCCAAACACATAACACGTATATTTGTGGGTTCATACCCTAAACATCAAGTTTGGAAGTATTACTTACATTGAATAAGCCAAATCTAATACCGAGCAAACCAAACGATGCTCCAACAATGCCATCACACGTGTACCGACCTTCTAATGGCTCAAAATTAGCTAAAAGCAACTCAAGAACATCAAATAATGCTAAAGGAAACAAACAAATCGATAAATGTGGAATTTTTAATCAAAAGCCTAAAGTCAACCAAAAAGTCAAACACGGGATTGCTCCTCGGAACCCAACAAAACTCACATAATCTGAGAACCCATTAAATTACAAGTCCAACCATATAGTTTCACTCAAATCCAACTCCGAATTGATATTCAAAACTCAAAAATCCATTTTATGAAATTTTAGACAGATACCCCCAATTTCTTATATGAAATCATCAACCAAATGCCAAAAATGAGGATAGATTCATGAAATGTAATCAAAATCGAGTAGAGAACACTTACCCCAATCCATATTGTGAAAATTTTGTCACAAATCGCTTCAATCTGAGCTCCATAGCTCCAAATATGTTAAAATGGTCGAAACCCTTGAAGATAGAGTTCTTATAATCACTGGACGAATTAATGAACCGCGATGTCATAAATAAGATCGCGAACGCGAAGGAGAAAAGTACATTACCCCATAAATACTCTATGCGATTGCGGACAGACCTTCCCGATCGCGAAGAAGAAAAGCCAGTGCCACCAAATATGCACTACGCGTTCGCAATACTCCCTACGCGAACGCGATGACCACAGACATCAACGCTCTGTGAACGCAACCTATATAACGTGATCGCATTGAAGAACTCTCCAGCTCTCATCTGCCCAATCTCAATACTACGTGACGACAATTCCTCATACGCGACCACTTATAGTAACCCACACAACCCTATGCGAATGCAACCACCCAATCGCGATTGCAATGAACAAAGTACCCAACTCCATATTTACTCTACGCGATCGCATCCACATATTCGTGAGCGCGAAGGAAAATCGAGGCAACAGAAACCAGCAACAACCAGTAGTGAAACACATGAAGAAAAATGGTCCAAATTCAATCTGAAACGCGCCTGAGCCCTTTGGGACCCCATACGAACATACCAACAAGTCGCATAACCTAACGTGAACCTACTCGAGGCCTCAAATCACGCCTAGAAATATCAAAATCATGAATCGTGCCTCAAATTAAATATAATGAACTTTGAATCTTTCAACTTCCAAAAATCGTGTCGAAACATATCAAATCAACTCCGAATGAACTCAAATTTTGTGCACAAGTCCCAAATGACATAACGAAGCTATTCTAATTCCCAATACCACAATCTGAATCCGATAATCCTCAAAGTCAACTCTTGGTCAAACTTATGAACTTTCCAAATCTTCAAACATCCAACTTTCGCCAATTAGCGCTGAAACCTTCTAGAAATATCCAAGTGCAAATCCGGGCATACGCCCGAGTCCAAAATCACCATCTGGACCTAACGGAACCATCAAAACTCCAATACAAGGTCAAATACTAAAAAGTCAAACTTGGTCAGTTCTTCCAACTTAAATCTTCAATCATGAAATTTATTCTTCCAAATCAAATTCCGGATCATCTGAAAACGAAAATCAACGAGACACATAAGCCATAATACATCATACAGAGCTACTTATTCCCTCAAACCGCAGAGAGAAGTACAATTGCTCAAAATGACCCGTAGGGTCGTTACATTCTTCCCCATTTAAGCATACATTCATCCTCAAACGTGCCAAGAATGGTTCCTAAGCCGTCAAATCCCTGTGTAACCTTACCATGCACATACCCGAAGGTGATCCCACATCACCCCAATCCATGTAAGCCTGACAACACATCACAACCGAAGATCATTACTTTAACCTTAGTCTGTAAGCCTTAGAACCCAATTTCCAACATTTGAAATTCGTTATAAGACCTGAATCTCGCATCTACACACTGCATGAGTTTGAACAGGTTGTATCAAGACATAACCATAACCCAAGATGCAATCACATGATATACCTCACAACTCGCATACTCGTATCAATAATTCTCGATCATAATAGTTGCTCAAAACAAACCCGATACCGGTAGTAAATCTCATATCAAATAAAACATTATTCAAAACCTTCGTACACTGCCGATGATGAAAAAAACACGCAGAAACTCATTACCACTCATCAGATCGACAAGTCATGGAGCTCTCTCGGTCTTCCAACTAGAACCAAAGCCAAATTCATAGCCGACTTCTGATATTATTCTTCCAAACATAGCGTAATCAAATCTGATAGTATCCCTTATTGGTCCAATGACCTTATCTCATCAAACACAACTTTTCTATTGACATGACACACCAATACAACCTAAAGTCACAATCGTGCAGTCTCTGCACCAACAAGCAACACCTCAAATGTACTCAAACATGGAAAATGACTCAAATGCGAGAACCATCCCATAAGGTCAACAAGTGCCACCACAAACGCAATGCTACGAACCCATCACATATAGTAGAACTGAGACACACGAATCTATCACAAAAGGAACAGATACCAACATAACCCAGTTGCAATGCGTGACCCCATCCAAACACCGGTCCATATGAAATACCTCAAGCCACAATGCTCAAAATCAACAACCACGTGCAATTTGACATCAAGTGCACAAGTTCATGAACATAAACATGGAGAAGAAAATAACACAATATACCACAGCCCGGAAAGAATATAACCAAGGCACAATCAACCATTCAACACCCCAGTAACCATCTCGTTCAAATTCCGCTGCAAGGACCAAACATAACCGCATCATGTGTGCATATAACCAATCAATCACAAGCCTTCATAGCATAGAAGAGTAACACACAGAACATATCAGAACACTAACAATCTAAACTCTAACCGAATGCCACACCCCTCAACAGTAATAGTTCTGAGTCAACAAATCCGACCTGGTGTGGAATACACCTCCCCATTCGGCCTACCAATGGGCCTCCGAATCAACTCCGGTCATCCCCAAATGGGCAAATAGCCCTCTAAAATACACAATGATCTAACCATAGAACCTTCCATCATCTAGCCAACTTTGGCCACCTCTTCATGGTCTGCAACCTCGAAACAATCTGCTTCTGAGAACTCCCAGTCTTCAAATCCATATAACACATGAATCACCATAGCCGATCCCAACTCCACCACTTTAATGACTAATACATCTTTCATACATAATCATCCCCACGAGAAAAACTTCTATAATTCCTCTATGCCACATAGCAAAATCTGAACATCAGCAGTCCATCAACCAGGCGAGTACCTCAATACCAATAAAGCATCCGTAAGTCAAAACACAATGCGTCTTCTAAAATGCCACCCTTCTCAGGAAATACCAATTAGTAATAACATTCATCTAGTCATCTGAAACTACCTATGTTGTCTAAAAATCATGACCTTCCCTTCAAAACTAAACTGTGACCTTGCACATGCAAATCTCAATCCACCAAAAAACACCGCATCAATCATGTCATCATATAAAAAGTATGAGAATATCATAATCAACTCTGGGTCACAAGAATAATACATACCCGATCAATCAGAAACCTTCCATTTGGTCCCATCCAAGAGAAAATCACAATACACAACATGCTTCTCACGCCGGTAGGAAATATTCATCTCAAACTGTGGTAGAAACCATCGAGAATTCTTCGAAACCCATTTATACATAACCAAGCCATCAGAACTGAATCACTCTATCTCAACCAAGCCACGCAGGTCGCCAAACCCAAGAGTATTGCCACAAAACACCTGTAGAGACTCACCACATCATAAGTACCCAAAGAACCGATCATATCTATTACCTTGCTGATCAAACCTACTACCCAACTATCCTATTTCTCTGAGTTCCTTCCGAATTACCCCCAAGTTGACACTTTTCCTAGCCAGAACACCACGATCCTTACCCAAAGCTCACCAAAAGGGATCCTAGCATAAATATCACCCCCTTAAGTCCCATAAGCCGTTGTATTCCCTCTTAAGCACCAAAAAAGTACCACAACCGAGACACCCACTCTGAAGAGACCTTTTATGAATCTAAAGTTGTTTCCTTCACCTTCCTAAAGCTGAACTATATAATCCACAATGATATAGAAATATGGCGAGTCTCGACACCATCCAATGTAAATCTCAGATTCTAACCATATACAAATCCGAAAAATTCGCAACTGCTACATATAAATCTTGAATCCATTAGAACCTTCTCGAGAGTCATCCCTCTTCTTAAATCTCAATTGCACAGTCAAAACGTGTCGAACGACCTATGACCCATTAGCACGACAACACCCAAAGAAGTAATCCACACCTCTAAACAACCGAGTGAATCCCTACTCTATGCACACTACATCCATTACGAATAACAAACTCAAATCATTACGTGATTTCCATATTCCTATAAAGTGTAATACAATATGCATCCAGAAATTTCCTTGCTTAAGCCATCCTCAAAACCAGCCTCTACAAGTCATAACTGATCCACACGTATGCCTTAGACTGAAACTAATACAATATGTAACCAAATCATCGATAACAGACTCCCCAACTTAGCTCAAAGCCATATATCAAAACACCCGATAACTTACAATGCCCCTACTTTATTATTGTTATAATGCCGCAGCGAGATTCAAGTAATCCTTCATAAGTTCAGGTAACACAAACCATTTAGTACCTCAAATAATCTGCTAAGCTCGCATTCATCCTCGTGACAGTCAGGTTAACTTTCTCAACCAATCTAAACTCAAAGTGCAACATCTATACCCACTGGTAGGAAAGAAAGCTTCCACATAACATCATAAGGATCACATATCCGTAGATTACCCCGCGGGTGATAACCCACCTTCTTACCCTCAAGCTGACATCTCTTTATACCCTTTCACAACCACAACTACTACGGAATCACTTAATCTTCCTGAGTTTGAACTCATCAACAAGCCATGAAAATTTACTTCGTCCCACTAATGAAAGAATCCCTCAAAATCCTCATAACTTCAGACCGTATAACACATCCACATACATCAAGCACCCAATAGCCCTTTTGCATCTCAAGCAAACTTTTCTCAACATATTCGAACCATCTGAACACATCTCACAGCCACATCATACTCATCATATAGCCATCCGACCACTCATTGAGCCACAAATTCCACTCATAGGTACACTACCATACATATAGGTCCAAAAGCATGTGCTCACACAACCGAAATCACCGTGCTCAAGCTACAGTCAAAACCCGACCTCAAATCTTCCAGATTGGCCCATCAACACACAAAAAATACATCTCGCACCTCATCCATGGAATCACAAGCCATCGATGCATATCTAATACTGGGCGCTCATGTACGCATACAAGTGAGTGGAAGGAATTCAAAGCGACACGCTTTAAGCTGAATCAATGTCGCACGATAAAGAAGGAAAGATCGGAAGTTTATCCTAAATGCCATATAGCCTCTAGAAGATAGGTATGGACGTCATCATACCGATTCACAAGACTCTGCTAGACATTTTTTCATGACTCGTAGAACCTATGAAGCTAGAACTCTGATACAAACTTGTCACGACTCAAAATCCAACTAGTTGTGATGGCACCTAATCCCAACCTGCTAGGTAAACCAATTAACAACAATTCAATTCAATGAGATCAAATGAGAAAATAAATAAATAAATAACTTAACTTTATACAAGGAATTCACAAGGACTGATGCTACAAATCATGAACTTCTAATATTTAAAGTATGTTATCTATTTGAAATATACATGAGCCAATTTAAAATGCTAAAGCTACCAAGAACAAGAGGCAGCTATGAAAGGAATGCAAGTACATCTTCAATTCCAGCTCCCGCCATACACAACAACATCAACATCCAAAATCTACATGCAAGGTGCAGAAGTGTATATGAGTACAACCAATCTCATGTACTCAATAAGTAACAAACTGAACCTTAGGTTGAAAGCAGTGACAAGCTTGGACAAAGGTCAGAGTCCAACACTAATAGCCAAGAACAATTTGTAACAATATAAGAAAAACAGTACAAGTAATGGCTCAAAAATATGATGCTCAGCTCGTTCACATTTCGAAAAATAGGCATGCTTTTCAAGTATAATAGTAAAATCCTAATCTTTTACCGAAATCACCAAAATATGAGTAAATCTGAAAAACTATTTTTTTTTTCAAAAACTTTCAACAACAGGTAAGATGTTTCATTATCAGATGACATGAAAAAAGTATGTCTTTATGCCTACATGTCAATGTATATGTGAAGTCATGAATGTCAAAATGTAGTACCACATGAGGAAATGCATCTCAATGCCTACATGCCCAGTATGCATGCCAACTGTAATGCAACACAGTGATAAAACCATATGCATACTCTTGGAGCATCAATTCGCTCAGTCCTCCCAGTCACTCAGTTCACACAGTCACTCAGTTCACACAGTCACTCAATCCTCATAGTCACTCAGTCCTCTCAATCACTCGGCACCCCCTCTCGGCGCTCACACTCGGTACTCGCACTTAGTAGGTACTTGCGCTCATTGTGGGTGTGCAAACTCCAGAGGGGAGGATCCTTCGCTAATATAGCCAATCATGGCATAAATCAATAAAGTCTGTTGTGGAGTGCCACCCGATCCCATAAACATCCTCACAATCAGGCACTCGGCCTCACTCAGTCATCAATCTCTTCAGTCTCTCGGCCTCGCAAATCTCATGCCAATCAACCCAAACATGGTTTCTAACATGGATCACAACTCAATTATTCTAGCACGTAGAAATCTCATGGATAAAGACAAGATTAGGTAACTACATGGTACCAAAGAAATAACCGAGTCATAATTCATACGGTGCAAGCCCACACTCCCGTCACCTAGCATATGTGTCACCTTAATACCAAACACATAACATGTATATTTGGGGATTCATACCCTCAGCACCAAGTTTAGAAGTATTACTCACCTCGAATAAGCCAAATCCAATATCGAGCAAGCCAAATGATGCTCCAAAAATGCCACCCCACACATACCGACCTCCAAACGACTCAAAACTAGCCAAAAGCAACTCAAGAACATCAAATAATGCCAACGGAAACAAACCCAATCGATAAATGTGGAATCTTTAATCAAAAGCCCAAAGTCAACCAAAAAGTCAAATCCTGTTCGCTCCTCGGAAATCGACAAAACTCACAAAATCCGACAACCCAATAAATTACGAGTCCAACCATACTAGTTTCACTCAAATCCGACTCTGAATCGATGTTCAAAACTCAAAAATTCACTTACCCCAATCAATATGGTGAAAATCGCCTAAAAATCGCTTCAATCCGAGCTTCTTAACTCCAAATATGTTAAAATGGCCGAAACCCTTGAAAATAGAGTTCTTATAATCATTGGACGAATTAATGAATCACGACCGCGGAAATACCATCGCGAACGCGAAGGAGAAAAATACATTGCCCCAGAAATACTCTATGCGATCACGGACAGACCTTCGCGATCGCGAGGTAGAAAAGCCATTGACACAAAAAATGCACTACGCGTAGAAATACTCGCCACGCGAACACGATGACCACAGGCATCAAAGCTCCGCGAACGCGACCCATATAACGCGATCGCGCTGAAGAATTCTCCAACTCTCAACTGCCCAGTCTCAACACTACGCGACTGCAATTCTTCATACCGAACGCTTATATTAACCCACACAGCCCTACCCGAACACATCCACCCAATCGCAACCGCGATGAAGAAAGTACCCAAATCCAAATTTTTCTATATGCGATCGCATCCCCATATTCGCGATCGCAAGGGACAATCGAGGCAACAGAAACCAGCTGTGAAAACATGAAGACAAATGGTCTGAATTCAATCTGAAATACGTCAGAGCCCCTCGGTACTCCGTCCGAACATACCAACAAGTCCCATAACCTATCATGGACCTAATCGAGACCTTAAATCACATATAACAACATCAAAATCACGAATTGCGTCTCGAATCAAACATAATGAACTTTGAATCTTTCAACTCCCAAAACTCGTGCTGAAACATATCTAATCAACTCGGACTTAATTCAAATTTTGCACACAAGTCCCAAATGACATAACGAAGCTATTCCAATTATTGGAACTACAATCTGAATTCTATATCCTCAAAGTCAATTCTCGGTCAAACTTTGAACTTTCCAAACCATCAAACTTCCATCTTTCGTCAATTAGCGCTGAAACCTTCTAAAAATATCCAAGTGCAATCCGGGCATACGCCGGAGTCAAACATGACCTTACGAACCTAACAGAGCCATCAAAATTTCAATCCGAGGTCAAATACTAAAAATTCAAACTTGGTCAACTCTTCCAACTTAAAGCTTCAAACATGAAATTCATTCTTCCAAATCAAATTCCGGATCACCTGAAAATCAAAATCGACGATACACACAAGTCATAATACATCATACGAAGCTACTTATGCCTTCAAACCGCCGAGCGAAGTGCATTGCTCAAAACGACCCGTTAGGTCGTTACAAGAATAAACTAAAATTTTAGTTTTATAAATCTTTCCTTATTAAACTTGTATGAAGTCCTAATATTTGGAATTCTAAAACGACTAAAAAGTTTCACCTTATATGATAAAATCCGGCTAACTAATTTCGTTTTTTCTTTAGTATACAGTTCGTTGATTTATTAGTGTTTTCTCACTCTTCCAAAATAAGAAATTGGTGTATGCGAATATATTGGATCTCCTATGAAGTCTCCATCTTTCTGTCCAGCGGTGAGTGAAAATTCAAGGATGGCACAGTTTCTACTATAGGTAAAAGTAGAAATTTCTTTAAAAAAAAAGGAAATTCATACAATTAATTAATTAAAAGAGCGTAATATTAAACAAAGACATACTAATCAATTTGTAATCACTTTGTATTAATAAAAAATGGTTTAAAATGATTGTTATAATGAAATTAAAATAAGGGACAAAAGTGATACTGCAAACCATAAGAGAAGTTAGTGTTACAAAATCAAAGTTGGAGGGAGATCTCCGAAATTATCCCATAATGTTTTTACTATTAGAAAATGGAGTTCTTATCGGCTATAGTTATAATAACAACTAAATATTTTAAACTTGAGGTATATCAATATAAAAAATTTAAATTAACAAAAAATAAAATTTACCCTTTAATATTAAGATAATTATGTTTTTGAATTAACCAATTAGCAAAAGAATCTAATATAATTTTTGATTCAAATTCATCATATTACTAAAATTATTTGTCAAGCTGACAAATCTTTTAAGGTACATAAACTTATTTTCCTAAGAAGATAAGTCATGATAAAAGAAATCAATTAATGGATCAAATTGACTACAATATATTAAGAGTAAAATTGCTAAAAAAAATTGAAACAATAAGGATAAAATAGTAAAAAAAAATATTGTAATGAATTGTTAAATTTTTTTAATGTTCAATCCAACAAATGACAACATCTCACTATGTTCATTTTAGGAGGTATAGGGCCAAACTTTTCCGTCCCAAATCTCAAAAAGACCAAAAGGTCCAACTTTTAATTTGTGTAATTAAACAAATATTTGAAGAACCGTGATAAAAATAATTTTTATGTTTTATTTTCAACCATTAGGTCACATATATAATAATAATTTTATTCGATATTCCCACATGAATTTTAATAAATCATAATAAAGCATCTGAAAACTTTTGTGAGACAAAATTTATTTGCTTAAGAGCTAGCTAATTGAAAACAACATTCATTATTTTTATTATCTAATAATATTCATGTATTTTTTAAAATTATATATTTATTAACATGGGTACCCGCCCTTAAACGTAAAAGGGATTCCTATAAAAATTGTAGGGGTCAAAAGTGATATGGAAAATTGTAGGGGTCAAAAGTAAAAAAGGCCGGTAGATCTCCCTACTCCCAACAAACGATTAAGGTAGCCTACTGCCGGAGGGCACACTACTCCCTTATAAGGGTCAGAATTTATAGAGTAGTAGACTGAAGTGGATCAGATTAGAAAAACAAAAAAGGAAAAAAAAATGGAGAAAATGAACCAGGCTTTGGAGAAGATGAAAATGCTGGTGGGAATGGATGTAGAAGATGAAGAAGCAGCTCCTCAGCAGGAATCTTTCATGGATGATTTTAATCGCAACTGCACTTTATCTACCAAACAGGTGTGAAATTTGGGTGATTTAATTTTGTTTTTTGATCATTTATCTTGTCCTAGTCTTAAAAATACAATCAATACCTATTTAATTTTTGGTTGAGATGGACTTACTTATTCATATGATCTAATGTTGATTGGTAGAGTTAGTATTTATGTTTTTATTTGGTTGTACTTTTGAGCTAAAATACATATAATTTCATTCATTGCTGTGTTACGTGAATGGGGAAAGACATGAGTGTGGGCAATTGATACTAAGGCCTCATTTTTTTTTTTTTTAAAGATTAAGACGTATTAATACACGTTTTGATATTCAAGATGTGTATTCAGATTAAGACATCTAAATCTGGATACACATCTGAATATTAAGATGTGTATCAAGATATGAATACTAAATAATTAAAATTGTTTGATTTTCAATATCTGGATGTATAAAATTTATCACTATTTAAAAATTAATAAACATAAAATTTAAATGAAATACTAATTAATCTAATATTTTTATCAATAAAATATATAATTTTTAAAATATAGTAGTTGCCGGTGGTGATGGCTAATGGTGGTTCTTGTGAACGCCGACTAGAGGCGGTGGTAGGTTTGATGGATGGTGGTGGTTCAGGGTAGTAGCTAGTGGTGATTAGTAGTGGTGGCGATTATGATTGAGGATGGTGGTGGTGAGTGGTGATAGCTAATAATAGCGGGTGGTAGTGGTAGTTGTGATTGAGGAAGGTGGTGGTGGGTGGTGGTAGTTTATAATGATGGGTAGTGTCAGTTATGATTGTCGATGGTGATGGGGTTGTTAGTTGTGGTAGTTGAGGTGGATGGGTGTTTTTGGTTGAGAATGATCGTGGTGGGAGTGGTGCGGATGACGGGTGGTGGTAGTCAATTATGGTGGCGGCTATGATTGAGGATGATGGTGGTGATGGTGGTGGTGGCGGCGGCATGGTGGTAGTTGATAATTGTAGGTGATGACGTCAATTAATAATGAATATGGATGATATCATCTTAATGAAATTAAGTCTCTGTTATGGATCTTAACCATACACACCTATTCAGACCCATTAAGTGGTTGTGAAGTAAAAAAAACAAACACACTTAATGATTAAGATCTTAATAATTAAGATTCAGACTTTAAAAACAAACGCACTTAGTGTCTGAGATCTGAATGATTAAGATTCAGACCTCCATTAAGTGCAAACAAATGAGACCTAAGTATGGATCCTTTGTAATAGATAAAAACTCTAGGAATATCTGAATGTGCACGTCCACGTATCTGATGTACTAGAAGTCGGGGTCCATTAACACATATTTAAATTATGAAAACGTCTACTTTTGTAATTAAAAATGTAAGAAAGGGAAAGCAAAAAGCTAGAACTGATGACATCTAGAGGTCAATGCTAATCGCCTGTTTGGCCGATCTTTTGGGAAGATAGAAACAATTTTTTTTTTCCTTTTGAGATTTGAGGTGTTTGGCCACAAACGAAAAGTGTTTTCGAATAGCTGCATTGTAAAGGCATTTTTACAAGTAACTGTAAAGGCATTTGTACAAGTAACTCAATGCTTTTATGTTTTGAAATAATTATTGTAATTACGTTGTGTTTGATGACTTGAAGGTGGAGCTAGAATTAGCAAAACTTAGAAGAATGGAAGAAATTCTAGAAATTCTAGCAACGGTAAAAGCCTGTTGTTTTAAACTCACTTGATCTATCCTGCTTGGCGAGTTATCCTGCAAAAAAAATATCCTGCTGGAATAGTACTCCAATAACATAATTTGAAAGCACCAAGAGAAACATTCTTTGCCTTAAGCTTAGAGCTTTTTCTTTTCTAGCTTTTGGTGCAACCTAGCTTTTGTACAGGATATAGATGCAGTGTTAGATATAGTCGAGGAATTGCACAATCTGTAGCTCTGTTTTGTAGCACTAGCTTAGTTCCTCTAGCAGTCATGCCTGCTTAGCATATTGGAAAATAGTCTACTGGTAACCTTTTCTAATGGACATGCAGCTAAGCAGCCTGAAAAATTAAGTGCTGTTGTCAGTCGAAGAATATTACTGGAAATATCTCTATCTAGAGATATCAGGAGCATATGTTTCTATGTCTCTGTTTAAGACTACTGGAAAGTTAAAGCACTTGCACAGGGCTAAGATATATATTCTTAAAATTGGTGAAAACACATTATTTTACCTTACTCAAATTTTCTTTTTTTTTCTTTTGGTGAAAACACATGAGGTTGGAACCTAGACGTGGACTCATTTCTTCCCCATTTATGGTTAAGTATTGTACAAATCCTTAGATTATTTTGACCGATGCAGATACTTGTACAGAAGAAGTTTTTCAATCTTAGCCCATCACTTGAAACATAATATGCTTCTCTCTCAACTTCCTTACAAGATTCAGCAAAGCAAATATCGTCGTAGGTGCGAGAGTGATTTTCTCAATTAGGATGGATGGTAAGTTGAAGAGAAATTGATAATTTGATGATTTTGGGAAGATTGTACTATGACATAGTCAATTTGTTTGAATTGCACTATTTGATGTTGAGATCAACACGTGTAAGGTATCAAGAAGTGATATGGTACTGAATCCTGGTTTAATTTAACTCATTAATAAGACACTTTACCATATTAAAAAGGAAAAAACCTGAATCCTAGTTTAATACTTTAATTATTATGGACACTGATATTACTAAAATTTACAATATATAATGTTTAGTGGGTATGGAAGTAACATGCAGTTGATACAGTAAGCATATGACAAATAACACGCGGTTGATATAGTTAGCAGATGAAGAAAGCATGCAGTGCATATAGCTGGTGATTTCTAATATGCAGTCGGGGGAGGGAGGAGGGAGAGAGTGAGATTTGAGTGTTATTTCATCTTAACTAAGCCAAAGGCAATAATCTTTACGGAGATTAGGATGAGCCTTCATGAGTGTACATCAACATATGTGATAGTGCCACATGTGCATGAAATCACAGCATTTTCTTTTGTATTATTTTTATTATGGTCTTTTCTGGTTCTTAAAGTACTTTGAAGGATCCTGACCATTTAATACCCATAAGACATAGGTATATGTAGGAAAAATGAAGAATCCTGGTAAGGTTGGCACCAGAGACAAGAAAGAATTCACAAATAGACTAGATAGAGGGCCTGGAAGTTCGAATCACTAGTTAAAGAGCGAGCAGACTTGTTAACTTTATGCAGACATGTGGTTGTAGTGTGTATTGACTTGTGAATATGCAATTTTCTTTATTGGGGTTTCCAAAGTTCCTCTCTCCTTTTTAACAGGATCCCTATACTATCACTAATGGGCTAAAAAGAAACTACTTCGTTATGAACACAACATGGAAGATGTTCAAGAAGATAAAATGTGTGGTTTTTGTGAGATGTAGCCAAGAAGAACTAGATATGGTGATAGTGGAACTTGCACTATCCTATGGGTCGATTAGATCTTGCCGAGTGCAATTTGTTTGTATTCAGAATGTGATGCTTCAGTACACTTATACTGAATTTTCTTTCATAAAGTGAATGGGAACACTAACTGCACTATCATATGTGTAATCAGTGACCAACTATGCTCAATTTTTTTTTCTCAACAGAGGCTTTATGGTTTTGCTATATGCTTGTCAACTGGTATCGCTTGTACTCTCTTGGTGAGTTGCACTTCTCAAAATCCTTTTGTTCTTTCATGTATCACAATTTCTTTTTGTTTCTTGGGATCATTACATGGAGTTGCAGATGCATAACCTGTTGGTGCAACTTCTTCTAGACAAAAAAGAATTTCATGGTTTATACGAGAGTCGAGACTGTTGAAATGGGCTTTTTTCATATTGCAACTTATCTTTTATACGTGCTTTGTTTTTCAAACTTTACATGCTTTTTGCTTTCAGCTCACTAGAGCTAAAAGACTATGTTAGATGGTTATGTATATATCATGAATTAGTCCTAGTCCCACATAGAATAGGAGTATGATATGCATCGTATAAATAGGGAACATTGTATTATCATTAAATAGAATACCAATAATATATGTTTCTCCCATGCTTTCTCACATGGTATCAGAGCAATCGTAAGAGATTTATCGCTGTGCATAAATTTCAGCGACTCCGGGAAGAGAAATTTGTCAACCGGAAGTCTTTTTTTCCGGCAAACACAGGTCTGCCGCAAGTTAAAAGCCACTATTCGTCAGTGTTGTGCAAAAACCAACAGCACCACGAAGTAGATCGGCCTCCGGCGACCAACTCATAAAAAATCTCTGTCAGAAGACCCTCCACGCGCCCCCGCACGCTGCTGGAAGAAAATTTTCCAGCGAAGTTCCGACGTCACGCGCGTGGCCATTTTTTGGCGACAACTTTTAACAGCTTGTTCCCTTGCAATTCCGAGCCTACTAATCCAATTTAAATCAAATTCTGATCACTTTTATATTTTTCCGGCGCAAACAGTAATTTCCAGATAAATTCTATTTTTTTTGGTGTAAACATTATAATGGCATTCATATTAGAAGCATTTGACTCATAATATGTTGAATACAATGCATTGAATCTAATTCAGATGGTTTCTTTACTGGATTATATTGAGTTCCTTCAGTACAAAGCGTGTAAACAGACATCTTCTAGGATAGCTTCCGTTGTCAAACAATAGTAGAGTGACTTGTGTCTCCCAATCTTCAACTTCTGAGTCTTGGGTCATTTATTCAAGTGCATTTGATCATAGTTCTGGTAACAAATCTTTTCACTACTATTTCATGTTCTCAATCTTTCCCAACAGTCACGATGGCCAACGAGTCTCAAATCATGGCAACTAGAATATGTTAAGCAAGTCCACTTCCTTCCTTACTTTTAGATTCAGTTCTTCATGTTTCCCATAGTCCTTTTAATCTCATAGCCGTTAGTCGCTTAGCCAACTCGCTTAAATGCTTTGTTTTATTTCTTGATGACCTTGTTTTTATACAGGAGCGCAGTACAGGGCGGATCATTGGTACTTTATTACCTTATCGTTGTAAAATCATATGGACTCACATCTTATCTTCCTTCAACAACTTGTCCTGTTAGCAATTCACCATATTTATTACAAAAACAGTGGGGACATCCCAGTTTATCAGAACTTCAGAATATGCTACCTGGTTTATCTCACTTGTCCATTCTAGAGGGTGAGTCATGTCAGCTCGACAAGCATACCTGCTTCCATTTCCCTCGGCGTCTTGATAATTGAACAGAGTCACCTATTACTTTAGTCCATTGAAATGTTTGGGGACCTATTCGGGTCAGTTCTGCCTTGGGATTCCGCTACTTTGTCAGTTTCATTGATAATTATTCCAGGTGCACTTAGATATTTTGGATGAAAAATCGATCTGAGTTGCTTTCTCTTTTCCAGACCTTCCACGCCTGAAATTCAAAATCAATTTGGGGTTTCTATTCGCACATTTCATAGTGATAATGTCCTAGAGTATTTGTCTTCCCCATTATGTCAGCTTAAGTTACCATCGTCTGTCATCACCCCATTATGCATTTGTATCATCTTTGTCCTCTGTTTCCATCTCTAAGTCTACAGGTGAAGCATTGTCTCATCCAGGGTGGCGACATGCTATGATTGACGAGATGTCTACTTTACATATGAGTGGTACTTGGGAGCTTGTTCCTCTTCCTTCGGATAAATCGACTGTTGGTTGTCGTTGGGTGTATGTAGTCAAAGTTGGTCCAGATGGCCAGGTTGATCGACTCAAGGCTCGTCTTGTTGCCAAAAGGGTATACTCAGATATTTGGGCTCGATTGCAGTGATACTTTCTCTCCCGTGACTAAAATAGCATCATCCCGCCTTTTTCTATCCATGGCTGCTGTTCGCCATTGGCCTCTCTGTCAGTTGGACATTAAGAATGTTTTTTTCTTCATGGTGACCTTGAGGATGAGGTTTATATGGAGCAACCACCTGGTTTTATTGCTCAGGGGGAGTTTAGTGGCCTTGTATGTCGGTGGCGCCGGTCCCTCGCAGTCTCCTCGAACCTGGTTTGGTAAGTTCAACACAGCTATTCAGGAGTTTGGCATGATTCAATATTTATCTGGTGGTTTATGCTGATGATATTATTATTATTGGCAATGATCAAGATAATATTAATAAATTGAAGCAACATTTATTTCAACACTTTCATACTAAGGATCTGGGCATATTAAAGTATTTTCTAGGTATTGAGGTCGCTCAGTCTAGCTAAGGTATTGTAATCTCACAACGAAAGTATGCCTTAGACATTCTTGAGGAGACAGGAATAACAAGATCTTTGACATGTTGACACTCCTATTGTTCCGTATTCTAAATTTCTAGCAAGACAGGGGGAGCTGCTTAATGATCCTGCAAGATATAGACGGTTGGTTGGTAAATTAAATTACCTCACAGTGACTAGATCTGACATTTCCTTTCCTGTGAGTGTGGTAAGTCGGTTCTTGGATTCTTCCTGTGATAGTCATTGGGATGCAGTTGTCTGCATACTTTGATATATAAAATCAGCTCCAGGCAAAGAATTATTGTTTGAAGATCGAGGCCATGAGAAAATTGTTGGTTACTCAGATACTGATTGGGCAGGATCACCTTCTGATAGACGTTCTATGTCTGCATATTGTATTTAGTAAGAGGTAATTTGGTGTCTTGGAAGAGCAAGAAACAGAATGTGGTTGCTCGGTCTAGTTCAGAAGCAAAATATCGAGCAATGGCTGTGGCAACATGTGAGCTAGTTTGGATCAAACATTTGCTTAATGAGTTGAGATTTGGCGAGCTCAACAAGGTGAAACTTGTGTGTGATAATCAAGCTGCTTCATATTGCATCAACCATGAGAGAACTAAACACATTGAGATTGACTGTCACTTCGTCACTCAGGAGATATTGCTACAAAGTTTGTGTAGTCGATACAAATATTATCACCAAGTCCCTTACTGGTCCTCGTATTAGTTACATATGTAACAAGTTTGGTACATATGATTTGTATTCACTGGATTTAGGGGGAGTGTTAGATAGTTATGTACATAATATAAATTAGTCCTAGTCCTACATAGAATAAGAGTATGATATGTATTGTATAAATAGGACTCATTGTATTATTATTAAATAGAATTTGAGTAATATATTTTTCTCCCGTGCTTTCTCACGGACGAAACTTTTGAGTAATTCTGTGCTGTTTTGAATTGTGATACAACTCTAACCTTGTCTCGTAAAATCTAATGGGCCTAGAGGAGGATGCTTCACTTTCTTTGCTATTCTTTCCTTGAATGCGTTGCAATTGTTACCCCTTTCACACCTTAACATTTATAACTTATTTAACCATAATAGACCCTTTAAACCTAACAATTTCCTATTCTTTTCCCACGAAATCCATGTTATTTTTCAAGATAGGAATTACTATGTGTATATATGATGATGTGGTGTTATGCAAAAGATTGTAAATAATTGTGTCACCATGACATTGGAGATGATAAGGTATTTTTATGTTTTATACTGTTTCAAGATGTAGAACATTAGTGACATTCATCACATAATAATCTTTAAAGAGAAACATTGTTGCGCTAAGGGGAAAGGAAATAGAGAGAAAGGCTGCCATGAGAGCAAAACTGATGATTAGATGGGAAGATGTCATGACCCAAATTCCACCAGAACTCCGATGGCGCCTAACCGAACTCGCTAGGCAAGCCAACCAACATAAACATAGCTTGAACTGAAGATCATCAAATTAATAATAACATAAGTGTGAAAAGATTAATATAACTATCCCAAGAACTGGTAGTACAAGTCATGAGCGACTAAGAATAGGATTTCAACGTTCGTGTGAAGAAAATACATCTCTTTGGAATATTATATAAACAGAAATACAAGATCTAGACTACCACCGACAAAATGGTAGCTTGCAATCGGAATGCTGGTACATCTTTATTGCTAGCTTTCGGCTTCCACAACAGCTCAACTCCCAATAGGTGCAGAAGTGCAGTAGGAGTACAACCAACTTCGTGTACTCAGTAAGTATCAAGATTAATCTTAACAAAGTAATGGCGAAGTTAAGTCAAAAGATACTCACTTTATATAACATGTGTAGCTCATAAGCATATACAATAACATGGAATAATCAAGAAACAATCAAGGAACAATAGATATCAATAATAAGGTGCATAAATAATCAAAGGAGGAGGTAGTAAGCATGCTTTTCTAAATAACCACCACCACCACCACCAACAACAACAAACCCAGTTTGATCCCAACATGTGGGGTCTGGGGAGGGTAGTCTGTATGCAGACCTTACCCCTACCTAATGCAGGTAGAGAGGCTGTTTCCAATTGACCCTCGGCTCAGGAAGGGCAAGAAGAAGAGGGAAGCAAGGAAGGAAGAAAGATGGAAGAAAAAAAGATAAACAATATCCAA